>JAHXMU010000052.1:533381-562006 GCA_019455685.1 Philornis downsi | reverse complement strand
AAAAAAAAATGTGGTCACACAAAGACTAAATCCAACGTTTGAAAAATTACATCTTTCTAAAAATGTGGATGTGATGATGATGATGGATGTGAGTCTGTCTAATATTGCGCCTGTGGACTTGCAAACATTTCATATTTTTAGAAAATCAAATTCTTTTATATCTAATACATGATTTAAAGTTCGAATTTTAGGTTGAAGAGGGACTACCACACTTAAAATTTGGAAAAAGATCGTTAAACCGTAGCAGATATTTAACATATTTACTTTCAGAGCTTTTATGTTTGGCAAGTAGTTCATACTCCGGTCGTACACATTAAAAGCAGGGATATGGATTTCTACTAAAATCTAAAACTTTAAAATCAACTTTGCAATTTCTTAATTCTCATGTTAGGTCAACGACATTTTTGTAAAGAGATATTAATTATCAAATAAATTAGTAAATAATTAAAACGCTTTACATTCTATTTTATTATCTGAAGTATGTTAGAATGCAATAGTTGTTAAGAAATACTTTACCAAACTCAAAATATTCTACGTTTTTGGGAATCTCTCCTTAACTAGCTGGTTTTGTTTTTTGTCACATAGTACATCACAATACAAACACATTCTGTTTGCACTGTCCAAACTTATGTTGTTATCCTTCCATTGACTTTTCTTTGCTATTCCATGCACGAGTGTGCATTTTAGTATGAAGTTAACAAAATTCCACTTTCGAATTGAAGGAAATTTGCTACACTCAGCCTTTTAAGCTGCGACGACAACAAAGACTCCACAGCCCTAATTTAAAAATTAAAATTTCAAAGATTCTGATGATTAGGGGACTAAACTAGCTGAAGTGGGACAAAAATGAATCACAGCTTTGGTCAAGTGAGTTTTTTTTTTTTTTTTTTTTTTTTGAATGGGAACGAGCATTAAGAGCATCGTAATTAGAAGTTTGAAATTAAAAATTTGACATTTTCAAAGAACTCCCACACCTCAGTCTTTAGTATGACCAACGGCAAACTTTAAATTTCCTTATTTATTTATAGTATAAAATTAAGCATACAATTTAGTACCCACATATTAACAGGACACAACTATGGAAGAATTTAATTTTGCAATAAGTTTTAACAGCTTGATAGAATTCTCTACCACTGTAAATCTGTCCAGTACTCGTTTTTGCCGTTTTAGCCATATCGTCAGGATATGTAAACAGGATATGAGCGGAAATGTTACCAGTCAAGACAAAAAAAAAAGAAAAAATAAAACAGAAAAACCAAAGTGAATGCAAAGGAAACATTCAAAACAAAAAAGCCCCAAAAATAACAGTACTCTAAAGTAAACATCCGGTGTGCAGCGATGTGTTTTGTGTATCGCTCCTTACTGCCTTCAAAGTTATGTGTAAGTGCTTTAGTGTCGAGGATATGCCTGTATGTGAGTGTATTTGTCAACAATCTCTGGAAAAAGGACATACTTTACCTTGTTCTTCGCCTGATGCATTCCGGTTTCATTGCTGGCCAATAGCTTTTTTGACTAGCAAATTTTATACGAATATTTTGCATACTTTACACATTTTATAGAGTCCCAAAAAGTAGTCGAAAGATTTGTGGAATTTTTATTTCTACAATTTGAGGAATATTTTGGTGATGGCGATGCCCTACAGCGTATTATTGAAATGCATAGACGTTATTTTGGTAATAAACATTATTTGTGGGTTGAACATATTGAATGAAACTATTAATTCTTTTAGCTGAGATACAATAATTTACCTGGAAAATTCGCCTTGTAGAAATATCGAAGTTTGCGTATTGTATTTACGTAGAAAGTTTGAAAAATCTATTTTGAAGCATCTGTATGGTAATAGTAAGAAAAAGGTGCCGTTTAATTATAAAGAAATAAAATGTAAGAGATTTTTTAATAGTTTTTGATTTCCTATTTTGTTTTATGAAATTCCAGGAAGAAAGAATCCAAAAATGATCCCATCTCAATGTACTCGCACTGTACGTTACTTACAAAACTGATTCTAATGAGAAAGTCTAGTTGCTGATGATCCAAATATTGGAAAGGAACAGCAAAAACTGTTTTTGCTTTTCAAATAAGCTTAAAAAACTTTGGGTTCAATATCGTATAAACCGTATTAAAAATATCGTATTAAAAAAGAGTGGAGAAAAACTGATTTTGTGATCCCATTTATAACGACTAATATATATTCCTGATCTATGTCAGTCAAAACATATCCGTTAGCGAGTCTGTTGAAAACACGTGAGAAGAAGGTTAGAATTTAATAAAAGCAATTTTCATATGTTGATTATAATCGAAATTAGACAAAATATTGCCAGAGGAAAAAACTTTCACATATAAGAAATAAATCCGTCTCTAAAAGAAACTAACATTTTCAGCAGTTTTTCAAAAATAACTTAAGGCAATATGTGGAAAATTTGTACAGATAGTAAAAATACACGGAAAACCCATGTTTAACCAATAGGCGGTGCAAAGTTGTTACTGAAGGGATTGAATCCTTTTCATATATTCAAACTCCCGGTTTGCCATAAGGAACTTTAAATTAAATAAATGTAACAAAATTAATAAATGAAATGAATTTAATTTTAAGGAAGATGTACTTTTTTGTAATTACAAATTCAATTAATTCAAATTCAGCAAACCAACCTTGAAATGAGAATTGTTAGGGGCAAATTGAATATCGAAAAATCGTCAATTTTGTTTGAGAAATGTCGGAAGGCATGGGTAAATATAGTTGATTTAGAATCTCAGACTGTATTCTCGTATAGGGTGATCTTTTAATCGTAATTTTTTTAAAAATCGAATAAAACACTCAAATTTGCATCATATATTATTTTTTTTTATTGGAATCGATAAATTGGTCTTTGACATTTATTTTTTTAAAGATAATTTCATGGAAATGTTGTCAGCGGCTGTCTCAACATGTCCATTCGGAAGATCCAATTTTTCGCCACTTTTGCCTGTATTCCACGAATAACGCGTGTTATGTTATCCTGTAAGACTTCAGTAGTGTTCGGTTTGTCCACGTAGACTAACGACTTGACATAACCCCACAAGAAATAATCAAAAGGCGTTAAATCGCAAGATCTTGCGAGCCAACTCACAAGGCCAAATCGAGAGATAAACTGGTCACAAAATTCATCCCTCAACATATCCATTGTTTTACGAGCAGTGTGGCATGTTACACCGTCCTTATGAAACCACGTGCCAACCAAGTTCAACTTAGTCAACTGGGGCAAAAAAAAAAAAAACAATTTCCTGTGGTTGAGTAACAAATGCCCAATCGCTGAGAACGGCAACGAATTGACATTTCACGATCTTCATTAACACTGGTCGCTACGGCTGCAATATTTGTTTCGGTACGCACTCCACGCATTGGAGTCGATGGTTTTATGTTCAACAAAGTAAATTTAGTGCGAATTTTAGAGATAACAGCACGAATTGTTGATTCATCAGGCCGATTGTGACAATCATAAAATGGTCGCCAGAATAAAAGATATCTGTCAAAGTTTTGAAACACATTTTCTATAATAAATTATAAAAAAAAAAATTTTTAAATCTATTATTTTTCTATGATATTGAAAGCTTTGTTTAGCTTACTTATGACGATCTGACTTAGGTCAAATGTGCACTGCTTTTTTTGGCGATCCATTGATATTCTGAAGATAATTCCATTATTCCTCCCTCCTAGAAACTGTCATCCATATTGAAAAAAAAAAAAAATCTGAGACATTCGATTTTTACAAACTTAGTTACCAGAGACGGGAACAGGTGCCCTCCCAGAACTATAAGGTGAGTACATAAGAACCTCACAATCCAGGTCTTAGAACTTGCTGCAAGTCACTATCGAAGTGTGTGGCCTGCCGCTGTCGCGATGGAACGCAATTCCTTTCCTATTGGCTTAAGATTGCCCCTTCTGTGTGATCATGTCTATCAGATGTTCCATTTGTTGACAGTACAGTTCTAATTGAGAGCTGGACCGTAGGGTAGCAACTTATAGTCATAGATTATTCCATGTCAAACCCATTAAAAACACTCAGCAATAACTTTCTGATCGTCAATACTGACTTGACCACTGTTTGCGTCGTCTAACCGTGATTCGACAACTGTCGTTTTCATTTACTATTATCATAAGCGACTCAGTTTTCATCACTAGTCACCTTCCACTCTAGAAATATATCGATGTTACTGCGGGACAGCAGCAGCAATTCGTAAATGGAAATTCAGTCTATGAGTTTTTTCTTTTTTTGTTCTTTTGCGTTAACTCGTATTGTACCCGTACATCTAGCTTCGTTGCTGCGCCTAACATTATTAAAGCGCTTTCAAACTATTTTTTGTGAAATATTTAGTTACTATATAGTCGAAGCAGTGCTTGCATGACGGGCCGGCTTAACGATCTCCATTATTTTATTGATATTTTCTACAATTCAACCTTCCGGTCAAAATTGGTCGTAATTGCCTGTTATGATATCAGAAACATAAACGCTATTCATGTTTTCAGCGGTTTGGCTTTATGATCTCCATTATTTTACTGACTTTTTCGACAATTCGTAATTACCTGTTATGATATCAGAAACATGAGCGCTATTCATGTTTTCAGCGGTCTGCATTGCGTTTCCGTCTTCATCGAAGAGAAACTGTAAAATATGGTTCATCTTCTGTTTGCTGATATTCAACTAATTCTACGTCAAGCAATCACAAAACTGCTTAGTGATGTTTTGAGTACGTAATCTTGTCTTTCTAATGTCGTCTAGTATTATCTGATCGCACTTGTCTAATGCGACGGGTAAATTACTGGAGCCATCTATAAATTATGGAACTTCATTGTACTTCCAACCGACACACGGAAGAAGGGCATCTACGCAGACTGGTTTTTACGACGATTTGAAATAAATACACTTTATAGTGTCCCAGATAAATATTTCTATATATTACAAGTATAATGTAAAAATTGAGGTTTAAAGTCATTTTGTAAGCCATACCAATACCAAATTATTCGCTTAAAACGTTTCTCGCCTAACATGTTATGTTTCGCTGTGAGACCAACAAGAAGGAATATGACAAGTTTTTCTGTTTTTAATCCTAAAATCGACAACAAAAATTCTTTAGGATCGGGATATATTTGATTGGTTTATCTTGCCCTCAAAATGCCCATCAAGCCAGCCTTCTAACCAGACAGGGAAACTGAGATGGCTTAATCGATTTTAATATTCCTACAATGAATTTCTTCTTAAGCTGCTTAGGATCTAATTCGTCTACTTCAAAAGGTTGCAAAATTAAAGAAGAAACTAAAGTCAGTAAAAATTTGAAATTTCTTTAGTGCAATTTCACAATCTATTTCGTAGCGCTCGCAGTCTTCGTAGCTGCAGGATCAAATATCTATCACTTTCCTCTTTTATGACTTCTTATTGTGGTTCCTTTTGTTGCTGCACACTGTTAATAGTGATTCCTTTCCAACGTAATCTCTCTCTGCAGGCGAAATTTAATATTTCCAATGGCCATATACCTGTTCCCCTGATTGCTGGTAGGATGTTGAGCTCCAGCATATGTTAACGTAAGACCAAGTCAGCCGCGCCATCATTTTCGGCAACAGCGATAACGTCGAAAAAGTTTAAACAAATTTTTCGAGTTTCTCTTTGAGGTTTTTAGTTTGTTTGTTTGCCTTGTTTGTTCTGTAACTAATATGCTGTTGTTTTCCTTACCATAAGTCGTTATCAGCTTTTCCTTCTCTTCTTTGCTTTCAGTTCGGAAGGGGAAATACGATCTGTAAGTGGTATCATCATGGATATCTTCTTTAAGCGGAAAATTTATTCAAGTTTTCACGGAAGGCAGAGTTAAAGTTTATGTCTAATTTTATTTTGTCTCAATTTCAATATCTTTTCAACAGATATTAAAAAAAAAACTTTTGAATATTTTAGTTACTTTATAAACGAGGAGGAATTTATGTAAAAGTGGGTCAAAATATATGCAATACATATATATTTGAAAGTCGCATATAAATATGTGGAAAGTTTTGCCGAAGAGTTCAACAAAAAGCGGGAGTTTGAATTTACTATAAACGCCTATGCAATGCCATGATTGTCGATATGTACTTCATGATAGGCCAACCAATGTACGTAAAAATTTTTGTTGGATTAGAAAAAGGCTTTATGTAAAAATTTATTTATTTAAGAACTTGAAACCAGTCAGAAATGTTGGCAAAAATTCAACATAATTTTAGAACAGAACAATGTAAACAGAAAGACCAGCATAAACTTTGGTAGGATTATAATAACTATAATTAGCCGATGTGCTAACAATTGCCAAGCAAATTGTTCGTAAATAAGCCAACAGGAGCTCGCAAGATAACTGCAACCTGGATGGGAATTGAAAACACTATTAATGCAATTAGTTAAAAAAACAGCCTATAGTCGAATGTGATGGAAAGTGCTGTTCAATGACCTGAGGCAAATTCAAAATTGGCGGCACATCCAACTTTTTCTTAGCTATAAAAAAAAATTGCAGTTTTTAATGTATCCATTTAGTCATTTCAAAACTGCCAGTCTATCAAAACTGTCAACTGTTAAATGCCTATCATCTGAAGTGTTATTTATTTAGTGAAAGCCTTGCCATTTACGAATATGGATCGTTTAACAACCAAAGAACGATTAAAAATAGTTAAAACTTACTACAAAAGTGGTGATTCAAACGTGGGCTTCCAATCGAACAAAATGTTCTTCAGCGATAAAGCACATTTCTCACTCGGTGGTTACGTCAAAATGCAAAATTGTCCCATATGGGCTCGAAGAACCGAGAAGTAATTGGGAAAAAGTCATTACATCCAGAAAAAGTGACTGTTTAGTGCGCATTATGGTCTGAGAGTTTCATAGGGCCGTATTTTTTCAAAAACTACCTCAAAAGGATTCACCGTTTTAAAATTTGAAACTAAATTGACGTAAAACACATACAAAATGTGTAAACAAGCGAAGTTTTGAAGTGAAATTTGTTACGTAGAAGGTTTGAAATATAGAAGAGAATAGAATAGAACTATCAAGCTACTCTCAGCTCCAAAAGGAAAAATGTTCGACTAGTATACTCACGAAGTTTCTTCATGTTTGATAGACTTTGATATCATTTTATTTCAAGTCCATGTTATACACTATTTATTAACTTTAAGAAACCAATGATAATATATTCTAGGATAACGCCATAGCATGCAGCAATAACACTACATCGTGTATGGACTCATTGTCAGATTTCCGTTTCCCCAGAAATTTTGTCTGGGTATCATGGAAAATTTAAAAGATTAGCACTTATTGTGTACCAGTCTTAACTTTTACTGCATCACATTATGAGTTGAAATGGAATCGTTACATCACTGGCATATCTACATTAAAATACAAGTTTCTGTAGATTTTTAAATAATATCTATCAGGGGTACAACACTTAAGCTCACAACTTCAGGTGTAATAGAAATATATATGCTTAACAATCTTTATCCCTTGGATAGATAGTTTTATAAAGTTATTAAAGGAAATTTTATATTATCCAAACAAGTTTCTGTCCAATATCAGTTTTACTACTTACTCGTATATTGTATAGCGAGCATTTTTAAATTTGTGATGACAAATTTCTGGGCTAATATGTACGATGTAAAAATGATATATTTTGGAGTAGGCAAAACTCTTTCGTTAAACAAAAAATTAAATTAGAAATTTTAGAAATTTTGACTTTAAATTTGTCGAATTATATACAGGAATATTTTCGCAATTTTTGTCAATAGTTGGGGTTATCAAGGCCTAATGTATGACAAACTCCTACGTAGATTCTCATATGAAGGTGTAAAACAAACATGATTTTCATGTTGTTTAAACTAACACATTCTTGAAATTCTTAGCAAGAGTACAAAATGACAATAAGGACGTGGATATCGTTTTAAATACAAAATTCCCCATAATAATATTACATAAAAAGCATATATGATAATGAAAAAATTAATAATAATGAAAGATTCGGGATTGATCTTTCAACCCTTGGCACTTGCAGTGAGTATGCATTTTGTAAGTCAATTAAACAATAACTTACACATTTTTAAAATTTTTAGCAGGAATATAAAATGCCAATAACGAAACTATAGGTCGTTTTAAATACAAGATTCCCCAAATATTATAAAAACGACGTATGTTGTTAATAAAAAGTAATAATAATGAAAAAATTCGGGAGTGAACCCTGGGCGCTTGTGGCGTGTATGCCTCATGTACGTCAATACAGCATACAAACAGGCAACAGCCCCTTCATCAAAGATATGCTTTCATTATATATTTTTTTGGTCGTCTAAAAGTATGCTAATAAAACTTAATTTATTGATTTCATAGGGAATTTATTCATAGCATTCGTACTATTCCTCTCAAAAATTAGCCAGAATAGCATATTTGAAGTCATATTGCTCGGAAACTGACTATTCTATGTGAGATCGTTTATAGAAACCTCTTATAGAAACCCTAGTCCCTATTGGTAAAAAAGGATGAATTTTGCACTAACAAAACCTTTTGCCATAAATAGGACCAGGTAGTAATCACTTGGTATACGGTCGGGACTATAAGGTGGATACGCAAGAAACTCCCAACCAATCTCCTTGAGCTTCTGGCTGTCGTTATTGACATGTAATGTTTCCTGAATATCAATACTGTCTCGGATACCATTTGTGATGTCCCACCGCGACCATTTTTGCTTGATGTCATAGTAATTGATCCGCATTTCATCAGTAGTCACCATCTTCTTCAAGTAGGATCGATTTTGTTGCGATTTAGCAGTAATTTACAGATGAAAATTCAACCTATGAGGTTTTTACGTTAACTCTTGCAGCACTTAAAAATCGGGCTTTTTTTGTATTGAGTCTTATTAAAGTGGATCTAAACAGTTTTTGTATAGTATTTAACGTCTGGGTAATGGAAACAGTGCTTACATGATGACCGATCTTGACGATTTCCATTATTCAATCGATATTTTCAACAATTGGCCTTCCATATCGTGATGCCTCTTTAACATCAAGATTATCAGAATGGAATTTCTAAAACCAAATTTGAGCGTTACTAACTGTTATAGTATCAGAACCATACTGTTTACTGTTCTAGAGACCTGCCTTATATTTTCGCTTTTATCGCAGATAAACTGTAAAATTTGGCGTACTTTCCCTTAGCGGGTGTGCATCTTCGATGCGCGCTCCAGCGATACTCAGTCAAGCACTCACAAAACCGTCAGAGTAGTTTTTTTTGAGTAAAATCTGGCGTAACCGCTTCAACAACGAGAGATAATGATTACAAAAGCCATCTATCGGGTAAATGTTGTATTTCTTATTACTATAACTTATATTTCAGATCTTATCTTTAATGTATAAATTACAAATAAAACATATTAAATTTCTATACGGCCATACAGTTTGATAGTATTTCTTAGTCAGTTCAGATGATGGAAGTTTCTGTACCAGTTTCTTTGTTGCATAATAATTGTACATATTTGTAGTCCAATATATTTCTGTTTTAAAAGTACTTTAAATTTTTACCATGTATTTCTTCGCAGTAATTTATGTGCACATCACAAATTAAGAACGAAACTCATTTCCTTTGTAAATATTTTCGCATGCCGTTGCATGTGATACACCTACCCACTTGGAGGTATCGTGACAATATTCACTTAAACAACACTTATGAAATCATGATATGAAATTTCTATTCAACCCAAAATGTAAAAAAGTGAAAAACATTAAAAATTTTCCCAGTAACCCCGTTATTAAAACGAGAAAAATAGTTGGGCACCAAAAAACATTTATTAAAATATATCAGAAACAGTAAAACTGTGGTGGTCTACACACAGCCACACGCAAGCACACACCCTTTTATACGTATAATATGTACGAGTACACGAATAAATGTTAGCGCCGTTTGCCACTGTGTAGCAGTTGGGTGGCACTAATGCATAGAATATGCGAATGTATGCGAACCAGCGAGCGAACGTATAGAAGTGTATTTTATGATTTATATAAACAATTTAACCTGTACTGTAACAAAAATAAATTATAATGCTTACCAGTGCACACATACAAATCTTTACAATTATGGGTGAGTAAACACAACCGTGCGTCCTTAGGCTTACACACAGTTACAAGCGTTTATTCACCATTACACTTATAACATTGCATGTTTATTGGAGCAAAAATGCAGCATTTGTATGTGTGGCCTCTAATTAGGGAATGCAATTTGTCAGTGTTTTTCATGTCCCGAGAAAGAGGGATTATTTTGTTGTTCAATATTCCGCGAATGCGCAATGAAATTAATAATTCCGGTTGCTAATTTTTATAAGATTTATTTTGCAAAGGTTAAACTTATACAAAGGAGATAACGAATTATAATTCATTTGAATTTAATATTAAGGCAGAAAGTTTTTTCTAGCATATTTTGAATAAGCAAACTCATATATTGGCACATCTTAATCGAGATATTAAAAATTACAAACTAATTTAACCTGGGAAAGTCATATCACCAATGTTAAGAATAAAATTGCTCCTGCTATTGGCATTTTATAAAAATTAAAATACATTTTGAATAGAAAAACTGAGCCACTTGTGTTCAACTCACTCGTTCAAAGTCATTTATATTATTTGGCAATCGTATATGGTCACAAAAATACTGTTGCTTTAAAAAGTTTACAGCGCATGCACTTAAAAATATTTTTGATTTACCCATCGCATACCTAACCTTATCGCTCTATGAGGATATAAACGTTCCTGTATAGCCTATCCGTGGAATACATCTGCATCAGCTTGTTATGTATGTATGTATATAAATCTCTAAATAAAATTGGATGCAGAATGATTGAATTTTCACAAAATCAAACTAATTTTCGCACAAGAAATTGTAATAATTTGAAAGTTGTGAGGTGCAGATTAGAGACCACTAAACAGCGTATAGAATATTTGTGTAGTTTCGAATACAATAATTTACCAATGAGCATTAAAAATGCAAATAACATATCTACATGTGAAGAATGTGAAGGATTACTTAAAACAAAATTTGCAGATGCTTCTTATGTAATTCCAATGTTTTCAGAAAATTATGAACTCTTAACGAATTAATTAACAGAACTCAATTGTTAATATATTTACTTGAAATTATGTATTGTATTTAGCATACACGTGAAACTTGTTGCCAGCATGCCTCAATAATGCCCTCTGCCGCTGAGGCCAAATATTATATACCTATAGTTATACAATATATAACTATAATTTTAAATAAACCTCGTGAGAGGACTGTAAAAAAAAAAAAAAGTAAACCATGAGTTATTAGCGTGTTTTGGGACAAAAGCATTTTTTCTCAACACAGAACTCATGTTGAATGCCGTATAGATATACCAGTTGAAGAATCTTCCGGAGGATCCTAATAATATAAAATTTTTCCAGGAGCAATCAAGAATTGTGCCGGGAGTTCAGGTTAAATTACGTGGCGTGTTCGCATATATTGAAGGAAACAACTTTGCAGGTTTTTTGTATTATTTCGAATACGAAATCTGGACATTTTCCGATTTTCCGATTCAAATCAAATATGTGCCGTATTGTTCAATTTTAAATCCAATTTCATAATATTGCGATTGATAGAGTCTTCGTTGCAATTGATAAATTTGAACATCTCATTTTTAAAAGGCTTTATTTATATAAGTTTTGTACTATCGAGAAAATTTGTGAAATACCTGATTATCACTTAATGTTAAGTCTGGACAATACAGCGGGTACAATAGAACCTTCCATTCAAGCTCTGAAAGACTCTGACGTCTGGTTAAGCATGTGTATCGCCTAGTATTGTCTTAGTGGCACTTAACAGCCTTCATATTGGCCACTTACCACCACTTTTGAACTTGTTTTGAACGTTAGTGTTAAGTCTGGACAATACAGCGGGTGCGATAGAACCTTCCATTCAAGCTCTGAAAGACTCTGACGTCTGGTTAAGTATGTGTACCGCCTAGTATTGTCTTAGTGGCACATAACAGCCTTCATATTGGCCACCTACCACCACTTTTGAACTGGTTTTGGACGATAGTGTTATCTTTAAATCTGCTCTATGCAATGTACGAGTATATATTATGAGATGGCTCCCTGGGGAGAACATCATGTCGGAAAGCAATAATTTCGTTTCCGGTAAGAAATGAATCAATGTTGTTGTTTCGAAGATGAATCAGAAACATATTTCAAATTTATTTTAAATAAATTTACAATATCAAACCTGAAACAAAAAAGGACTTTCGTAAAGGTCCACATTCAGAAATAATATATTTGTGTATAGATTTGTCAGACATTATCAGACAGCTTATTGATGATGATTTCTAATTCCTATACTGAAATCCTCTTTTACTAACATGTTGTGAATATAAATTTTCAATAACTTAATATTTCACGTTAAGCCTGAGTGCCTAACATGGTCTGTTCTAAGAGAGACACGTCCCAAATGGCGTGATGTTGTGAGTAACGACTATAGATGTACAGAAAAATTAATAACTTGGTAGCTACCTACAAAGGTCAAAGGTCAAAATATTAAATCACTTGGATTATATAATTTCAATTTACCTTTTACGTCACTGTCTGTTAGCTTTGGAAAGCTTATAAAAGTGTATAAAAAATCGTATGTATAAAATCGGATATAAAAGTAAAGTAGGATAGAAAGCAAATGAAATGTGATGTTTATGTTCCCTAGACTTGCCTACTTGTCAAGTATAGAGTTTTTTTTAACAATACATTAGTTGTTTTCCATTACACGTATCCCAAAAATTACCAGGAAAAATTCGTGGAAATTGAAAATAAATACGGGGATAACGTTATTGATGCATTCTCTCCCTGGCTGTATGTATTCATGCATACTATCTGATAATACAACGCATTCATAAATGTGTATATTTCATGTTGCTTCTATAATTTTGCATTCGCATTCTCGGACAAATATGAAATTGTAGATATTTCATTTACATTTGCAATCCAGGAATAGTTGAATGTTACGTTACAGGTTCGCATAACGTTACACTTTATGTGTATAATGAACTGCTGTAATTTGGATGGTATTGTTGGTCCATTAGTAATTACGTATTAAATGTATAATAATAATTCATATTGAATATTGTTTAAAATCTAGAAAAATCAAATCTAGAGAATGAATTAGTGAACAGCTTTGAGTTGCCAGTAGGATAAACGTTAAATTGAATTTTTTCTGCAAAACCAAATGAAAATTTTTCAGAAATGCCTGTTTCTAATAACTGATTTAACAAATTTTTTGTTTCGGTTAAATCGGTTTTGGAAATGCCACCGTAATGAGGTATACATAATTTCTGTTGAACAAATTACAATTCTAAACTCAGGTAAATTATTGGAATTTGATTGTAATGGAATCTAAATCACAAATTTGTACAATAACACTGCTCGACAAAACAGGAAAGTTTGGGCTTTTGCCAAAAGAGTAAATTTTTGTATTCTGAAATAGTGGATGCAGTAGTCCAGATTTTTGGCAATTGTACTCGTATTGTTGTTACTCGATCTTTTTTTTATCACTTTTTACCAAGTCTTTTAAAGCAATATATAATGATTTATAATATAATTACAGTATAATTGTTGAAAATGTAAATTCAATTAGCTGCAAAAATACAGAATCGAATTTCGAAAAATTTGTCCATTTCTATGGCAGAGGCACCAGTAGAGACTACTTCATTTTCTTTCTCAGATCCGAGTTCACTGAAGTTTGGCTCTATTCATGCAACTGAATAAAATATAAGGACCTAAGAATACTAGGTGTAAATTGGTCATTTGTATGGTAGTTATTAGAAGGGATATAGTAGGCTGTGATTTTTTCAAATCCTGCCAAACATTATGAATCAATACATTAGACAAATCTTGAATAAGCAGATCTCGAATGAGCAAGTGTTTAAATGCCAAACAGTGGAAAGAAATATAAGACTTTGCCAAATTATGGAAAATTCCATAAAGATTTGCTACTGTTATTGTGTCTACCAATCTGCTAGGTAGACTGGCATGACTGAAACGACTTCAAAAGACATGAAACATATTTGGCCAAAAGGTGATTGGTACTTTAAATATGTCCTTTCGTAACAAATGGTAAATATCACCATTCCTTTGGCTGTCAAATACAGTCCCATAAAAATGATTTTTATATGTATATTTCGTATCTTTATATTGGCTTTTCTTAGGTATTTTTTTCAAACTTAAGAGAAATAGCCGAATATTTGAAATTTATCCAACCTATTGCCCTTCTTCACTGAAAACATAGCTAAATATTTGGCTTCAAATTTATCCAACATGTTGGCCCCTCACTGATAATATAGCTGAATATTTGTGTTCAAATTTATCTCACCTATTGCTCCTCTTGACTGGAAATATACGAGTAGATATGTGAGGAAAACATCGCATCTTCAATTTTAAATTTTGTATTTGTACAGTTGTTGGTTTAGTTCCAGCAAGCAAATACGTTTTCAACTGAAATATAGAACAAACGAAGAATAACATCTCATTGATAAATTTCCTGATATTTGTGTTTCTACAAACTAACCGAATTAAAATCGTAGCTGTTGACAACACAAATGTTTCAAATCGCAGACTCATTACAAAATTGTGAGACTGAAATACTTCATAAAGGTCTTAAAGTAAATCATTTTCTTCAGATATCCATTTCCTAATAAGAGTTTTTTCAATATCAGCCCAATCTCGCTAAGATTTCAAATAAATCCAAAACCGCAACTGAAAATGAAATGCAGGTCGATGCTATTCGTATTTATTTTCCGGTAGCTTCTAATTCATGATTGCTAGTGGAAAAATTTTTTGAAAATAACTTCGTTTATCATCTGGCCTTTGATCATATACGGCAGTAACTTTTCAGCACTCTTGAGAAGTGTAACCACCCATACGCTTCTCAAGAATGCTGAAAAGTTATAAGCTATATCTATTGTGACGCAATAATATAATCTAATTTCTCAAGGTTGTAGTTTTTTTGTAAATGAAAAAAAGAAATCGTAACTAAGATTTTATTGGCATATTTTTCTTCCACTAAGTCGTGACCACAGTTTGCGAAATTTCATAGGGGATTAAGAGATTTAAATTAGTTTTATCAGCCGAATTTCGCTTAGATATTACAAAATTTCGCTTTGGCTCCAGCCAAATCTGTACAAGAGGAATTTCAGATTCGATTTGTGTGTCCTGAAAAACGATCGAGACCTAATTTTTGATACATTTCATAATAACCGCATTTAATATAATCTGATGTCTGAAGATTGTAGTTTTTTGTAAATGAAAAAAAGATTTTGTTACTAAGATTTTATTGGCATATTTTTGTCCTATTATGTCATGACGACAGTTTGTAAATTTTAAAGGCGATCCTTTAGAGATTCACATCAGTTTTATCTGCCGAATTTTGTTTTGATATGAGATAATTTCGCTTTGCAACCATCTAAATTTGTATAAGAGGAAGTTCAGATTTTGCATTTAATACACAATGCCGTTGTCACCTGATGTCATTCAAATTACTTTAATGTCTTTAGTAGATTTACGATATTCGTTTTAAACATACATTTTGTGTTTTTCTTAAACTCTCAAAATAAAAACAAAAAAATGTTACGTAAACTGTTGCTGATAGTTGCAGCCACAGCACAAACAACAACAATAGCTAGTGTAGAAAGAAAAACATGTGCTGGGGAGTTGAACAACAATTGGATTTAACCTATTACTACAGCTTCACTTTGTGCAAACACGCATGAACGTATACTAACATAAATACTAACCATAGCATATATTCAGGCGAACACCCATATACACATACACACACACACACAACACAACTCAATGTGCAATCGAATTACGATACGAGTAAACTACCATTACTACCACTGGCCGCACAGAAGGCAAACAAGCCTCTATGATTTTGTTTTGGATTAAATTACAATTAAATTCACATAAAACAATATCCTGTGGTGATTTGGTGTGTTGCTCTCTTGCTAAATTAAACCAATGCCAAAAAAGTTAAATGTATAACAGCAACCATAAACACAAACACTCGTGTAAGAGAGGAGCGAACATACACTAACTTGTATAGAGCTCAAAAATGTACAAGAGCTGGCGATACTAACATAACTATTAGAGTGGCGATTAATTGCATGGAAAACGAATTTTAAAATGTGCATGGACTTGTATTTTGTATGTGTATAATTTAGGAAAAATCACAGATTCCCCGATCTTATTCATTCAACAATAATTGTCTATACAATTTTTCTTCTCTTGAAAACTCATGTTTATTAGAGAATTTTGTTGGTGCTGAATTAGAAACGCCATATCAAAAATAAATACGTTTTTTTACCTAAAATCCTCTACACTTCAGTGTGATTTTCGCTAAACTTAACACAGCACGGTTCTTTCAGACTAAGTTGAAAAAAATATCCAGCTTCATCGAGAATAAATATCCGTTGGCACCCTAATGTACATATCTTTTTATAACGAACGCACACATACTCTTCAGTAACTGCACTTAGACTTATTCGAGAAGAAAATTTTTATTTTCATAAAGCTTTGTGTGTTGTTGCAACAGCGATTTATAGCTCTTATGGTGCAGCACAGCATGCATTTTCATATCTGATCAAGGCTCCTTAGTCGCTTGTTGAGGACTTCGTTAATAATGAAAATTCAACATGAAATAAACACCCTTTGTAGTGGTACAAATGTCTGGGAATTTAAGGGGTGTTGAAAAATGGTTTAATATCGTTGGAGAATGTCAAGTTGTTGCCGCGGATTTAGTTCAATTTATCGAAGTTTAGAAGGGAATTTATATTTTTTATATAATATAAAGTTTATATTATATAACTGCTTGCAAATTTTTCGAAAAAATTTACCTGTTCCCCTTTGATACATCACATATAAATTGATTAACTTACTTTGTAAATTCTTAGGTTCCTATCCTTCCTTCATATGCACTAAATTCGATAAGTTCTAGTGGTATATACTTGTCTGGATATTACCGTGAATATTTTCGAGAATTTTTCGTTATGTTGATATCTGGTCAGTTATTGACTTACTGACATATCAGGCAATATGATTCCTTGTATGTGATGTATAAATGGCAGGTCTGAAGGTAATTGTCGCATTTTTCTTGACATCGGACCACATGAGACCACAGCGGACCACTTGAAAAGCCGTTGCCGGAATTTTATTTTCTAAGCCGCAGTTTAGAGTCGACTCTTGCCCATTATCTCATCGTCACTGATCTTGAATAGCTTTGTCGTGAAACAATAGGCGTAGAAACTTTTATTTCCTAGATTAGAAAAGGAAGCCGAAAATCTTCGAAACTCAGCCGAGTTAATAAAGAATATTAACGCATCTATCTCCTAAATTAAGCCGACATAAAGAACATCACATCTATTTGTAACCATTTGGTTTAAGACGTAAAATTCGAAATACTTTTGGGAAACTTAAGAGGTGTCAACATTAAATTAATTTGTAATCAATCTACAAAATTTATAGGGAAACTTAAAACGCGTTTTTCTTCTCAATTGGACATCCAAACTCTCACTGAACTTTTATTTGTCACGAAGTAGATGAAAGACGGAAATCTTAGAAAATCTTAGGCTTAGGCTGATATCGGATATGTTTGGGAATCTTCGAAATTCAAATAAAAGTTGTTTTTCCTCTTATCTAAGCATCCAAACTCACAAAAACCATTAATATGGCACAACTTTAATCAAAATTCAAATTCTCACTGTACTTTAATTTGCCCCCAAGTAGGTCAAAGGCGGCAATTTTAGAAAATCTTGGCCTGAGGTCAGATATATTCGAAAATCTTCTAAATTCAACTAAAACTTGTTTGTCTTCCCATCTAAGCGTCCAAACTCACAAAAAGCATTAATTAGGTACAACTTGAATCAAAATTCAATTTGTCGCTGTACTTTAATTTGCCCCCAAGTAGGTTTAAGACAGCATTTTTAGAAAATCTTGGGCTGAGGTCGGATATCTTAGAAAATCTTCGAAATTCAACTAAAACCTGCTTTTCTTCTCATCTAAGCATCCAAACTCACAAAAGACATTAATTACTTACAACTTGAATCAAAATCCAAGTTCTCACTGAACTTTAATGTGTCACCAAGTAGGTCAAAGACGGAAACCTCAGAAAATCTTGGGCTTAGGTTGAGGTCGGATATCTTCGAAAATCTTCGAAATTGAAATAAAATTGATTTTCTTCTCATCTAAGCATCCAAACTCATAAAAGGCATTAATTACTTACAACCCGAATCAAAATTCAAATTTTCACTGAACTTTTATTTCTCACCAAGTAGATTAAAGACGGAAACTTTAGAAAATCTTGGGTTTGGCTGAGGTCGGATATATTCGAAAATATAAATTTTGAAGTTCATAGGAATATCTAAAACTTATTTCTCTTCTCATCTAAGCATCTAAACCCACAAGAGGCATTAATTAAGCACAATTTTGATCAAAGTCTGAAGTTTTTGGAAATCATCAAAATTCGACAGTAATAACTAAAATTTATTTATCTTTTAAAATTAGCGTCAAAAAACTTCGAAACTCGGCTGAATTGACTTAAAATACTACAAACGTCTTCTAAGTTAAGCTCAAATAACAAAAAGCGAGCTAATTTGATCCTATTTGTTTAAAAAGTGGAAAGAATATTAATTTTTGGGTGCTTGGTGGGAGACTAAAAACATTCGAAAACCTTCGAAATTCATCCATAGAACGTAAAGCGTGTTTATGTCCTAACTAATTTCATGATCGCCAACGAAAATATTTTATCGAAATTACTTAGTTGGAGGTCAGAAATCTAGGAAATTCATGTATAAAAACATAAAATGAGATTATCATCTAACTAATCCCTACTCTAGCTGTAAAAAGTATGACAGAATGAAAGTATAATGATTTATGATCAAGCTGATAAACACCAGAATTATTCAAAAATGTAGAATTTCAGTAAGAAAAATTTAGAACCCGTTAGTTTTCTGAACGAAGCGTGTAATCACAACAAGGCCGCTAATTTAAAATGTATATTTTTAGTTTCATAACTTTCATTTAACTGAGTAAAATTACAACTAATTTAGCTCGTATTGGCCATTTCTCATGGTAATACTTAAATCTTGAAATGGAAATGAACTACATTGTCAACCCCCTTCTGGATTGCAATTCCCACACAAATTTAATAGATTTACTGAAACTCAACCTTTTCCCAGATATATGAAATTGCTGGGCAAAAACAGCCTGCATGTTTTGTCCATTACAATTCTCTACAGTGCTTGACAAAAGTTTGAAAAAATCGAATGTTCTTTCCTATGCTTAATTTGACCAATATATTGTTAGATTCCTATCAATTCCACAAAATCCAGTCGAAATTTGGTAAACTTAAAATGTCACTACATTATTCCTTTTAGTGGTGCCCATCCAAATTGTTCTGTGTCCAAAAGATCAGTCGTTCCCTTGTAAATTCTATTGAATTCTAATAAATAGATTTTAACATGACAAATGGGCACTAATTATTTACAGCGTTACGCACGATTTTACTTTGATTTCACATTCAAAGGCAAAAAACGTTTATTTTTATACTATTTTCCCCATCTACCCCAAAACATCGAAGAGTCAGTGCCATTTTTATGTTTTTGACACAAAAAATGAACGTAAAGTTATAGGCCTTTTCATGGAAACGGCACATAAAAAAATTGTGCAAAGAAATGTTGTTATGGTTGAAAAGCATCAAACTAATTAAGGTCACGTGACCTGCGTCGTTGCAAGTTAAGAGGCTTTCCTTTAAATACCGGACCGCCCCCCCAAAATCTCCACTTACTCGATGAATATGAATATTCACAGAAGTTGTGACGACGTGTGGAAAAATATCCTGAAGTTCTCAACTGAGTTTACTTTGAAGTTCGAGTTTTGTTCTTTGCTTTTTTTTTGCAATGTCATAACAATCGAAATTCTAAGAGGGGGCAACGAAACGCGTAAGACTAAGAAACGAAATGTCATGTTGTGAAAGCTCACGTAGATAAGAATGCAGTAGAAGAACCTGTGCTGCCGACATTCTGGTTTAAAGTTCAGTTGCTTTGTATCCACTTGTACTCTTGATGAGTTGTTAAACTGTTCACCAACGACCCCCTTGCGGTGTTTACTATGGGGTCCTGCTAAAATGAATGAAATGCAAATTAGCATTTTCTTCTTGTTTTCCATTATGATTTTTTTTCTTTTTGTTTCTGCTTTTGTGTAACATTTGTAAAAATGTCTGCAAAAGAAAAGTCGGACAACGAAATCAACATTTCATCTCTGGCGAACGTGCACGGATGAATTACGCCGGACAATGTGCGTACAAATGAGAGTCGACAACGTATATTATATGGTAAGGGCACTGGCACATTGGTGTTGGAAGCGATTTCTTTGGGAACGAATTCTTTCACTACGGTTAAAGAGATTAAGTGAAGTAAAGCTTTACTGAAGTTCCGAATTAGGTTTCCGAAACTGTAATCAAATATTCCGCATGTAAACCTGTTAGCTGTCTGGTACTTGGTATTTCGGATGACCCAAAATTTGCATACCTATCCAACAGTAAATAAGCTGTATGACAGCTGTTTCCCCAAAAATTCAGACAACAGTCTACGTAAGCTTCATTCCATTAGTATGAATCCCAAGCTGTGATTACAGCTGATCTATTAGTTGTCCCCACTACTTCAGGCGACTCACATGTTTTTATCTGTATTCGATACTAAATCGGATATATTACTAACTGCCTCAGACACTTAGACAATACTCTACCTAAGGATAAACGGTACGAGAGTATATACGAGTACATAGCATAGAGATAGACTAAACAAGAAGACTACGCGATCACTGTAGTGTTTACCAGGCCATCATCAGAATGGCTCCTCACCACGGTAGGGATTAACATCTGACAGTCAAGCTGCCCTTAAATCTCTGGATTTTGTTTTCTTGAACTCAACATCAGCCCTAAAACGCCGCAGATCTCTTAACGAAATGGCTCAGCATTTCAACATTCATCTTATGTGGGTGACGGGCCACAGGAACATACCAGGGAAATGCAAAGCAGACGAACTGGCAATACTAAGGACAGCATTACAAGCTGTTGCTCCTATGTTTGCTCCAGCCCATATTGAATAATTGACCGTCATATTTTCATACGACATAGTCATATATTCATGACTGCATATTTGCATGAGGCAGAGTGCGGCTGTTCGTATGATCGTGAGTTTAAGCCGCAATCGAGCAATCGGCAAACCTTGTAGAAACACCTGAGACTATAATTCGATTATTAACATGTATGTAGATAATTTTCAGTGTATTTATTATTGGATCAATATCTGTCTGCAATGTAAAATCTGCAATAGCATTTCACCCATAATCACAGCAATTCAAGGCAATATCAACGACCTGTTCCCAGCACTATAAGATATTATATTTTATATATTTAATTTATGAAAACGTTGTTATATCTGTGGTCACAACCCGTAACAGCCTAACTCGAGTTAGGACACAATTGAGTTATTAGCACCATCGTATTCAGCGTATCCAAATTTTTTTGCTCTAAATTTTTCATGTTTGTATCTCTTCTAGGAAGGCAATTAATCCTAAAAAACCTAATAGCTTAAGTTATTTTTCTAAATGACTGTTTTGGCATAACTGCCTAAGTCAATTTAGGATTACAACAAATATAAACACTATTTTTTTCATCATTGCCTAAATCAACTTAAGTCTTTAATCCAAAAAAATCTGAAATATATTAACATAGAATAATAATTTATGTCAATTTAGGCGTACTTAAAGTTTTTTATTTAATCTAGAATAATAGCCTAACTCAACTTGAACTTTTTGACTTTCTTTCGTTCAACGATTCATAAGAGCCTAAGTGTCTTTTTCGATAATATCTTTTGACCGCGAGAATAAACAACTATTTTTTTTAACAACTAAGTAAAGAAATTCGTTTCCTTGGAATCTGTAGCAAAGTTTTCCAAAAAACGCATTCTCCTGATTTTCAGTGAAGATTCAAAACTTTAAACTTCTGTACTAAAAATATTGAAAAACAGACTTAGGCTGTTATGGGTTGTGACCACAGATATATGTGTTCCAAATAGACAAATCTACACGGATTGATGCCATTTGAGCCAAGTTTCTTGAACACAGATTAAATTAGAATTCTGCAATTTCCTTCTCAGTCAATACTGATGTATTTACGTACGCTTCATGTTACATTGCTATAACTTTTTATTCGAATCTAGTATTCCTTTTAACAATATTAAAGCCTAGATTCTATTTATGGATATAAATATTATGCTACAAATTTATCGACAAATCTTTCTCCTAACGAAAGCTCAATAAAGATATTGGGAAACAAAAACTTCAATCAGATCCGTAAACTTCTGCGAAAATTAAGAAACTCGGACTTTAATTTCTGCGCAATTTTAGAATTGAAATTTAAATTAAATTTTAAATTTCAGCGTAATTTAGATCTTCGACGCCAGTGTCTGAAAGCAAAGCTATTAAAGTTGTTCTTGTCTTTTTTTTTAAGAAATCACAATTTGTTTATTAGTGAATCACAAATAATTGCATAACTCTATCATACGCTATCTCATCTGAAATATCTAAGCACTTACTAACTGTTCAGCAATATCTAAAATTTTCGGAAATTTCTTTCTTTAATGTTTGTACTATATAATATCTGCTGTCATCAACTGCCTCATCTGAAACATCAAAACATTTACTATCTATTCAAAAGTATTTAATATACTGAATAAATTCTCTCAAATCTCTTCCTTATAATTTGAATAATATAGAACATAGATCGCTATATAAACACCAATTTTTTGATCTTTTTCAAACTTGGTTTGAATACACGCACAGCACTTCTTCCATATCCGTCCTTAAATAACTTCAAAAAAACTTAATGTATGCTTTCTCGTGCAATGGTTATCACATTCCTTGGAATGTCTGGTGCACATTTTTCCCTCATACCAAACCACTGTGCACTACACCAATTATACTTTACATTTTCCAGCAAATAAAAAGAAAAAAAAAAAAAAACAACAATGACGTCCCCAACAATTACGCCAACGTCAACTAAAACAACAAAAATAACAACAACAGCAATTATTTGTTTAATAAAAAAGTGCAACTGACAATTGTCAGGCCACAAAGGGACCCCAAAGTGCGTGACTTTTATATTCCACTGGTTGTTAATGTCCTTACATCCTTCTAGATATCTTACGCTGTGGCTTTGTCTACACGTGTGAGTGTATAATTGTGTGTTTTTCTTTATGTCGCTGCATAAGTATGAGTACTCTAGAGTTTCAAAGTTTATTTGTTTATGATTAAATGAGCTTAATTTAATGGAAAATTAGTTGCGCTGCCACATTATTTCATAGCATTGTGGAGATTCAAAATGAGGGAGAACTACTATGATGGAAATAATATGAATACCTCAGACAATCTTAAGTAGATTATTGTTGTTATTTTGATTCTTTTTATACTCACAACTAAAAATACTGCTCTGGCACAACGCGAAGTACATACAGCGTGGCTGATAAATGTTGTCACATTATGAAACTCAAATAACTTTTTCTAACTCTTACAAATTGTTATTTCTTTATTTATTACATAAATATACGTTTTTATTATGTTCTTTAAAGGATAATAAAATTGTCATTCAGCAGAAATTGTCTTTGTTATGTTTCCAATGCATCAAACTTTTACAAACTTTGTGCGTCCAGTAACCCAAAAGAAATCTTCCTTTTCGAGAATATTCGCCATAAATCTAACATCACGGTCTTGGCTGTATAAAAAATAGGACCATTTTACTGAAAACACATAAGGCTGGAAGAGAATTTTTTCCTCAGTAGTTTTGGAAAGGAAAATTCTTCTTTAAGTAATATCTTGACTATATAAAAAATAGAACCATTTTACTGAAAACACATTGAGCTGAAAGAGAATTCTTTCCTGAGTAGTTTGGAAAGGAAAATTCTTCTTTAAGTAATACCTAGACTGCACTCTGGCTGAACCAATGTTCGACAAAAATTACCATATACTTATACCAGATAGAGGCACGTGAAAAAGTAGAACTCCTGGTACAAGACTGTATGTCGACTTCTACACTGACGACTCAAAACTAATAATCAGCTAGGTTTCAGTGTCTACTTCAAAGACTTAGGGCTAAGTATAGCAAGAAGACTACCAGATCCATGCGGTGTTTATCAGTCCGAAATTTTGGCCATTAAGGAAGTGGCAAAATGGCTGAGATATATCGTCCTCACCACGGTGAGGCTTAACATATTCTCTGACGGTCAAGCTGCCATTAAATCCCTGGATTCTGTTTACCTTCATTCTATTCTCTACTCTATTGTCGCCACTGAGGATAATGTTGACTGAGCAGATTGCAGAGTAAATGTTGAATGACTATATAGTGGCATAGAAAATATTGAGAGGTCAGATATTCGAAGTACTTCGAATATTACTTCCACCAAAAAAAAAAAAAAAAAAAAAAATGACGTTTTTGTCCCACAATGACGATAATAATATTACCTAGTCCTGCAATATGTTCAGTTACAAATATAAAACGCGATAAAAAAACAAAAAACAATATTCATATTGTATTCAAAATTATTTCATTTATTAGAAGACAATATTGGTTATTAAAAAAAATTGTATTCACTCGAAATGGCCGCCTTTTGCTTTAACACAAGCTTTCAAACGGTGTGGCCATTGGGCTATAGCCGCACGTACGATTTCCATGGAGATCGAGGACGCTTCTCTGGTTAATGCTGTTTTAATTCTTCCCAAATTTCTGTGGGGAGTCTTGCAAGCCATATTCTCCAATTCTGACCACAAAGCATAATCCAGTGGATTGAGATCTGGACTCCTTGATGGCCAATCTTCTGCTGCTATAAAGCCAGGAATATTGAATAAATACAATAGTAATAGGAATGCTTTACAATAATACAATAGTAATTGTAATTCAAA
Organism: Philornis downsi; assembly: GCA_019455685.1. Lineage (NCBI taxonomy): Eukaryota > Metazoa > Arthropoda > Insecta > Diptera > Muscidae > Philornis > Philornis downsi. Next base: position 536,985 of record JAHXMU010000052.1, on the reverse strand, counting down.
ATTCAACAATTCAAACATTTTTACAAATTTCGAGTAAACACTTTCCTTTATTCAGGTTCGTGAAATTCTGCATCAGGCTTTTAGCACTGCAGATGAAATGTACGTGAAAATTGTCCTCTTAAAGTACCACATACGCATATTTGTCGATTTATTACAAATCGATGAATGTTCTATAAATTCTGTGCAAAAAGCTTTAAAAAGTTATTATTTTATTTGTTTTTGATGTCCTTTAATTCGGTTCATTGACTACACCTTTTCTGGCAGCTCTGACAGCTTTGCATTAACGTAAAAAGAGCTTAGGTGATGACGTACATAAGTCGACACACTTAACTAAATTTCTTCTACTGTTTCTTTTTTCTATTAGCCGATGTTGACGTGATGTTAAACAAACTAAATAATTCTAAATTTCTCTACTGTTTTTTGTTTCTATTAGACGATGTTGACGTGATGTCAAACAAACTAAATAATTCGCAAATATTTTTGACACACCTTTGATGGGCAATATTTGCCTCTAGGAATAAAACTGTAATTTGTGCATTTGTTTAACGTCACTGTGAATGTCAGATAAGCATAAGTAAATATTTTTGTCATTACAGTTTTCGTTTGTAATTCCCTACACTGAATTAAAGGTCCTTTCTTTCCATACCTTATCAAATATTTGCTTTAATACTCTTTTGGTTTTCTTTGATGATTTCTTTTAGAAACTCAAACAAACAAGATGCGACCAAATAACTTTAACAACAAATCGCATGGACTATTTTTATAGAATTTTTTTGTGCTGACTTTTGTTAATTTTTGATGTGTTATTATTTGGTGGGAAAACAGCGTGCAAACGAGATTTTTTTCCTTCTTTCATTTGCGTACCCTTTTCGCCATTTTGTTTTTCATACCAACCGAATTTTTTTTGTGGCCATTCAATGACCAGCTCAGGCAAAACACACTTCACTTACATGCTTTTTCCCCTTTTCAGTTTATTTTTTTTTTCGAACCATAAAATTGCATTTTTAGTTGAACTTTTCATCGTTGAATGAATTTCACAGTAGCTGCAGATCCTCTCAAATGAAAAAAAATTCACAAAAAAGTGCCAGAGTTTGCGTTAAAATCACGGCTGAATGCGGTCATGAATGAAATTCATCATAATGTGCGTTTGCTAAACTTCTCTTCACCTTTTTTTCTTTCATTTTTCTCTTTTCACTTGGTCTGTTTTTTCTGCATTGGACGAGGGTTGAAAAAAAAAAATATTATTTGGGATAAATATTGGGTTGGTAGAATGTAAAGTTGCTTTTATGCGCTTACGGTATGAGGGTGATTTCGTGCGAAAACGCTTTTATAAAAGTTTAAAAAAATAAAAATGCGAAAATTTAGATTAACTTAATATTGGCACAAAAATATTTAACTTTCAGATATTTTGCTTAAGATAAAATGCCAAGTCAATCATCGCCGAACATAACATTTAACATTAACAACTATACTAAAGAAAATATCCTTCCAAAGGAAGCTATTGGCAAAGTAAAAGCTGTGGGATTTAAAAAGGAAACCTTCTTTGAAATGCTAGAACTATTATATTTTTCTTTCTACTCCGAGAATAAACAGACAAAGACCAAATTTACAAGCATCACATTGATGCAATATAGGGTTGCCTTTCGCAATCATTGAGCTTATAGTATTCTATTTAGATTTAGATTCTCTCAATGACTGTTTTTGCTTAACGGCGATTTCAGACGTCAGCTTGAGACAATGTCAAAGACCGTGTTTACGTAGATAATTCCCAAAAGTTGCTGCAGTTGAAAACCAACATTTGTCAAGTTATTTCCTAGATACTGCTGCAACCATTCCAGAGCTGGTTTTAATAACCAACCGCGTACTTAATGGCAAAGTCCAGGCATTACAATGAAATAAAAGTTTCATCGAAATTATATATAGCTATATTTAGCTTTACTTTTGAAAACGAAAAATGGATAACCCTATATTATGTAGTTGCTGTTTAAGTCGTATATTGGACATATTGATCCACATATGAAATTTGAAGACAAAATCTTTTATCATTCCAACATACGAGGTGTGTTCGAAAAATAAGTTATATTTTCAAATTTCGCGGGCTACGGCCTTCATCCGACTTTCGATTACTATTCTTTTTTATGTTGTTACACTCGTCTCGAAGATATGTTGGCGGTTTTATTCATATAGCATGTTTAGTTTGTTTGTGAGAGGCATAAATAGGACAAGTGTTTTGCGAAGTGTGAAAGAAGTATTGATGTCAATCCTTATCTGTCCGGTGAGGATGGCATATAATGTAATATAATAATGTGTGGATGATCTAGAAATGTAGAAATTTTAAAACTCATACGTGTCCAGCAAAAAAGATATGAAGCATCTTTTAGGGAATCGGGTTTTTATTGCTACCAACGTTTATTTCTTTCAGAATGATTGCTTGAGTGTGAATATTTTGCCATTATGTAAAAAATTAATTGAAATAATTTTCACTAGTGTCAAAATAATGTCAAAATATCCATGATCTTTTCCAATATTTTCTACTGATATGGATTGAATTTAACATATGTTTGCCACAAAATCGCATTTTCGTTACTCAATGGGGACTTTTTCAGAAGTACTGAATCATCGTTGTAAGATGACCACATTCCCCTACTACAAGTCTGCGTAAAACTCAACTCATATTTGAAAAACTTTTTTTAAACCTTAGAAATTTCTTTTCTTGTTTTTTGACTGCTCTCTTCTTCGTTTGTTTATATACTTTTATAGAGAATAATGGCAAATTAACGAGCATTAAAGTTGACTTTACAAGTCTTCTCTGCAGTCTTTATTGTTCAAAGAATATTGACAATTTAATACGGAATTAGAATAACAATGATATTTGCATTGGCATCAGATAAATGAAAGAATTTAACACACCATGCCTGTACCTGTAGTCAACTTCCTGTAAATGGATTTTACGTATTAAATGTCTTTCAAATAGCTTTCTTTTGTTTCACACCGGCTTTTATATTACCGTTGATGTTAATTTTTTTTCCTTCACCATTTATAGCTAGCGAAGGATTTTCCATTTAAATGGCACAACAAGCAAATCTAATTACGTAAATCATATTAATTTAACATAATGACACCGAAATGTTTTTCCACATTGCCATCAGAGATAACAGCCGTATACAATTTCAAGACTGAAACAGAACTGCGAATGAAATCAAACTTTATTTTATTAATTTGGTTCACGAGTGACTGCTTCAATTACTTTCAAGACGGCAGAATGTAATGCTCCTGATTCTCTAGTACTCAAGATGTCATTCTTCTATTCAATATTTCAACGTTTGCCCATTAATCCCCAATCTGGTGCTTCATCTTTTAACGCAAATCGTTAAATAAATTCATTCAGGTGGAAATATATCATAGCTCAAATCTTTTTCAGCGAATCAATTTCAATGTAAATATATAGTTCCATTTGATTCAAAAGAAATGCCATTGAAAGAACAATTGTAGTCTGTAATGATAGTCGTCATTTTAGAGCGGTTTTTTATTTCATGATTCTTAATGACAACTTGATGCTTTTGTGAAATTCCTCTCAAGAGAATGCTACATGGGAAATATATTC
>JAHXMU010000052.1:513546-532981 GCA_019455685.1 Philornis downsi | reverse complement strand
TTTTTTTTTAGAAAATCCAATGCACGGCTTGGAAGATGATAGACCTTAAATGACCTCCATGCTCATTCACTCATATGCGACACCTGATCAGAAAGTTATTCTTTGTGGCCTAAAAACTTGATGTTGCCATCGCCTCAATTGTTGTTTTAATGCACTGCTTCAATTCAGTCAAATTCTTTAGTTTCATTTTATACATCTCTTATTAGATATAATCCCATAAGCGAAAGTCTGGTGCAGTTAGGTCAGCTTTCCGTGGTGCCTGGTAGAAAGTGGAGTTTCTGGACATTAATTTGTTTAGGAATTTTCGGTCTGCCTATGTGTGCAGTTTGTCCAAATGCTGAAACCAAATACTGTTGAAACGCATACGTCTTCGGCGCAGTTCTGGGTAAAAAACTCCTTCAACATCTTGAACTTGTACCACGATTTGTGCGCCACCCCGTATTTATTTCTTAATTTGTGATTACACCATATATAGCCGACAACTTTTTTCTTGTGGAAACTTTTTTTCTTGTAGTTTGAAGAATGAGTTTCAGAGGATCATCTTTAGGAAAGTTTCAGTCCACTTTCACATTTTGTATCGTAAGTTTATTGAAAATACATTAGAAATATGTCTCTAATTGATGCTCGAAGTAATAACTCACTCCCTCAACATTTTGAAATAATAGCCCCCATTGATATTGACATAGTGATAGTAGCACGATTTGTGTGCCACCTTGTATTTATTTCCTAATTTGTGATTTCACCAGCCGACAGCACTGACTAATGTCAGAAACATTTTTTCTTGTCGTTTGGTGGATGAGGATCAAGGACCTTTAGGAAAGTTTCAGTTCCCTTCACATTTGGTATTGTAAATTTATTGAAAGTATTCGGACATTAGAAATATGTCTCTGATTGATGTTTGAAACAATAACTCACTCCTTCTTTTAGGAAAATTTCAGTTTCCTTTCGCCTTTTTTATCGTAAGTTTATTGAAAGTACATTAGAAACAAGTCTCTGATTGAATCTCGAAGCAATAACTCACTCCCTCAACATTTTGAAATAATGGCCCCCATTGATATTGACATTGTGATTGTAGCACGATTTGAGCGCCAACCTGTATTTATTTTTTTAATTGTGATTTTACCATATACAGCCGACAGCACTGACTTATGTCAGAAAAATTTTTATCTTGTGGCTTGGGGGGTGAGGATCAGGAACCTTTAGGAAAGTTTCAGTTTCCTTTCGCATTTGGCATCGTAAATTTATTGAAAACACATTAGAAATACGTCTCTAATTCATGTTCGAAACAATACTTTAGTCCTTCAACATCTTGAACTAACGGTCCCTATTGGCATTGGCACTATGATTGTAGCTCGATTTGTGCGCCACCCTGTATTTTTGCTTTAATTACGATTTTACCATATATGGCCGATAGCCCTGATTCATGTCATAAAGATAGAGATCACGGACCATTCGAAAAGTTTCTGTTTCCTTTCGTATTTGGTATTGTAAATTTATTGAAACTACATTAGAAATACGTCTCTGAAGCAACAACAACTCACTTAACACATTGATCCATTTTTTATCTAAAACGAAATTGTAAACCTACATTGATTGCGTTTCTTTGCCGAAACCTAATGAAACAGACATTTTGATTCGGGGACCTAAATCGTCCTGTCTGAAGGCATTACAAGTGAATACTTGCTTGAAGGTTGAAAGTCGTGAAATGCTTACACCCAAGCGAATAGTAGTCTGAAAGCTCTAATAACAATCTTCTTGTTCTCCAACTGTTTAATGTTACGGCTTTGAATTTTTGATGTCCTTGTCTGAAAAAGCTTAATATGTTGTCTGTCGATATGCATCACATATCTTCTGCATAAAATCTATGATAGAATTCATACACTTTCATTTCCAGAATATTATAATTTTGGCAAAATGCCGTCAGGATTGCTCGTTATATTCAATTCGGTGTTTCAATTCAAATTGGAAATGGAATTTTTGCATGTTTTGGTCCTCGCAAAATTTTGATACATTTACCAAAATTTTTAATTTATCAGTTACAATAAATCAAATGCCTGAAAATGTTTGTAATATTTTTAATTTAACATTCTAACACATTGAAAATCTTATGATTAGGAACCATTCCCCCTCAAAGAGTAGATTTCATATGTAACGTTACGATATAAACATGCTCAGGAATGGTTATCGCCTCATTTCGTAATAGTTTATCGTATAACCTTAATACAACATCTGCCTACTGCCTACTGCTTACATATTATTTAATAATTTTATAACTCATAAAAAATCTCCTGCATGAAAGCAAATTAAATTGAAAATTCTTTGTTAAACACAATAACAGAGATTTATATAACTCACACAGATTTTGTAAGGCAATAAAAACGCTGCGGTTTATTTGTGGACAAAGGCAATGGCAAAGTAAAATCAAACAAAAGAGTAATAAATATCAATTATTTACTTAAAAAGGCACAATTTTGTGTATGCAGCAACAATGAAGGAGACACACAGACAGCGAAACAAATTAAATGTGTTTTATGAAATGATTTCAAAGACTTACACTACGATGTATAAAAGGTATACATAAAGGGTTCTTATTATTTATGATGGTACAGTGGGCGAATTTGTAATTATCAATGGCATTACAATTTTAAAACAAACAATTTTTTTGTGGAAAAATTTGCCAATTTTTTATCTAATATTGAAAAGCTTCCAGAAGAGACAAAATAAAGGACACATATTATGCAATACTTCTGTGTCCAAAATGTAAGACCGTTTCTCAATATATATTACGTAGAAATATTGAATCTCAGAAATATAGCTAAGTTGCGAGTATGTATTATTATAGACATTTCTGCCAAATTTCACATCATAGATGCCATTAGTATTTGAGCTACACTTGGTTTTGTGTGACGCAAAAAGTGATTCGGTGATTTTTATAATGTGTAATTTCGTTAAGGAAAGAAGTTTGAATTTTGTTTATGAACTGGATTTTCTGTTGCGGAAATTTTTAAAGCGTTTGAGAAAGGCTTCGATGAATAAAGTTTACAGTTTGCAAAAAAATGTTCACATGTTTCATAAGCAGCTCAAAAAAACCTATATTGATGAAGGTTTTGCCCAACATATCCAAGATTTAGTTTTGTCCAACAAATCCAAAATTTGGATTTAGAGACCTTACTGATAATTTCGCATTTCATTTCATTTCATTTCATTTCATTTTGCTCAACAACTTCAAGATTTAATTCTTAAAAGGCATCAGTTAATAATTAACGATCTTGTTGAAAATTTTGACATTTCAGACGAATCACTCAACTTTATTTTCAAAGAAATTTTGGATTCCTGGCTTATCAAATTTGTCGAAATATCCATTTTTTTCGAAAGAACACCCGCCAAGTTACGATCTGCAAAAAGATGGTCGCTGGCTATCAACACATCACAAAACGCATTATTATGAGAGATGATATTTGAATCTTTGCTTATGATTTGAAAACATTTAAACAACTTATATCGTGCCAAAGTTGGAGCAAAACCGAAAAGTCGACCGTAAAACAATATTATACTGGCAGTTTTCTTTGATTATCATGGGATTATGAATTTCCTCCTTCAGGATAAACTAAGAGGGCGGTCCCAAAACTAGCCTACCTAACAGTGAGGACACAGAAAATGTTGAAAAATTTTTCTTTATTATATTTTTCCCTTCTCCTTTTAGCTCGATAAACTTTTTTCAGCTATATTAAACAGCCTCTATACTCTTTTTATAGTAAGGAACTGCCAAATCCCTTAAAATAGCCATCAACCGCAGACTTCACCTCTTCATTGATGCCAAATCTTTTATCTCCGAACCATTCTCTTAAGTTTGAAAACAGAAAATAGTCCGACTGAGGTGTGTTGTAAAGCAATTCAATCTTTAATTCATTAATTTTGACCACCGTAATAGTAGATGTGTGTACTAGAGCATTCTCTTGATGAAGCAACACTTTCCTTTTCGCTAAATGCGACCTTTCTTCCATAATTTTATCACCTAAACCCTGCAATAAATAATATTAATATTCGACGTTGATGGTTTTTCCATTCTGAAGATAACCAATAAAAATAACCCCATACGCATCCCAAAAAATGGACGCCATGATCTTGCCTATCGAGGAGACCGTCTTCGTCTCCTTTGGACATGATTTCCCCGCTACAGTCCACTGTTTTGACTGTTCCTTTGCTTTAGGTGCAAAGTGGAGGACTCATATCTCATCTGTGGTTATAAATCGACGCAAAAATTCGGTTTTATTGCGGGCTAAACATCGCAAAACACACCACAGAGACATCTTCACGACGCTGTTTTTACCTTATTGAAATCAAGCGCAGCACCCACTTTGCGCCGGGTTTCTCATCTTCAAATCTTCAGTTAATTTACAATTTATAGCACATTTTGAAATGCCTATCATTTCAGCTAACTCACGCAACTTCAGCCGATTATCGTTCTATACCATTTGGAGAATTTTCTTAACCGTGTCTGGTGTGAACACCTCAATTGGGCAACCACCATGATGTTCGTCTTAGCAACTCGTACGGCCTCGTTTAAACTCTGCCACCCAATATTTTACAGTCATAAACATTTGCTATCTGTCTGCTTAAGCATTGCCTTTTCATTAGTTATTCGCCAAAAATTCAACAAGTCCACAACCACAGTGTTCACCTGATTAAGAACTGTTAGGCTTGTGCTTCTAATTACCTTTACCTTATGCTGTATTTTACCTCAGTTTCCTCACAGCGATTGCTATTTTTAAATAAACGACCACCATGTCTTTGACAATATTGTGGCAATATTTGATTTAGACCGGTATAACACAGTTGGTTCCTATTTCGTCCACTGTATTTCCATTTAGCTGTGCGAATATGCAAAGTAGTTGTGTATATTTGCTCATTTTTTTCTTGCCTTTGTTTGTTTTGAATGATAATCATTTTCTCTAGAATTCAACACAATTATTATGAAGTGAAAACCGAGTAAGAAAGACGCTCACAGTAATTTGATTAAAAAATGAAAAAAAAGAGTCCTACAACTCCCGACAACCTCGTTTTACACGTGTCTGACATGACATTAAGGTTAATGATAATGAACAATACCAGTGGGTTGTCCTGGCAACTCTGTTTGTGGTGGCAAGGAGAGGGTGTGCTTTTAGAACAGGCTAAAACGGAAATTACAAGTAGTAAAATGAGTGTAGAAACTCTTAAGAAATGACACAAACACACACACAAATGGTACTGGTATTTTAAATAATAAATGTGAGATAAAAACACTTCTTCATGGATTAACCCTTTAGAGGATAGCAGTTGAGAGTTGAAGTTGAGTTACGGATGATAAATAAATTCACCAATTTTTCACAAACAGAAGGCAACAAATGAATAAAAATTCAGAAAATAAATATACAATTTAAGGACTATGATTATCTCGCTCTAGAAACGTACATTGGTAGTCTAGTTCGCGGCTGAGATCTACAGCACATTCTTCAGTGTTAATTAAGTGCAAAACTACAGAAAACCAAGCCGGCATATGATTATTCTCGGTTTCAACCATTCTGGGGGATACGCTGAAAAAATCAATAATTCAAATGGAATCAGTGATTCATGATTGGAAAGAGGGAGAGAAATAACTCGAGAAATGCGAGAATTTATCCCTCTTAACGAATTTCCTAACCATTGCAGACATTTCAATCAGGTGAACCGTCGTATACGCACTTTCAACTAACTTCCATTCGCCCTGGTGCCCAGGGCGTGTTGCGTACTAGAAAACTTGAGGTTACTCACTTGATTTTCATTAAATATTGATCCGTATTAAAGCGCAGGGAATGAAGCAAAGTTATAATCTACTGCAGCATTCCGTTAAATTATAACAAGTCTGCATAGCACCTTGCCATGCAATCCATTATCTTTCTTCTCACTAAGTTTACTATACACCTAATCCATTCCAAACTACACTGAATATAACTACTTCAAATTTACATTTACAGTCCCCGCCTCAATTATGGCGAATCGGTTATAACAGATTTACGAAATAATATTCCTTCCATTCATCAAATCAATTTTTCTTGAGATAAATTCATATATTCTTTACACAAAATTCTTTAACAGAAAACAACATGAAGCCAATTGTTTCAAGTATATCTCACGTATTTAATAAAACAATATCATATATTAGTTTAAACGCATTCGAGGACCCTCCGAATAAACTGTAAATACATTTCTATAACAATTTTGAATGAAATTTTAATGACATTTATACTGCATTTGAATTATGCTTCCTAAGTGCATTGGACAGACATTTTCAGGATCCCCAAAAACTTTTCCGGAGAGGTTTTTAGCGCTATCCATTAAAAGCTTAAAACAGCGGGCTACGATTATATTAAGTAAGCTAACTTAAACAATCCTAGAACTACCAAAGATCTGAAAACAGAAATAATATTTCCCTGACGTAATAATTTTCCTCAACATGTATATAAGATTAAATGGAAATACGATTTCACTGGATAATAACTTCCAAAGATTCTTAAATATATTTATTATGGCTATTCAAAAACGAAATGCAAGTGTCCTGAAGAGGACCTTCCAAAAGATTCTCGATAAAGTGCTGATAGATTTATCGAATATAGTGCTTGAATGTATTACAATTTCTTTAGCAGCATAATAATCACTCATTTGTGTGTTTATTATATGCACTTATATGATTAACAATGTGGATTCTCAAAAACGATCTATAAGAAAATGGATTGATCGAAATAATCGTTTTTAAGTTTCTATAAATTCATTGGCCAAAAATATCGAAATTTGATTACGGTTCCCCTAAGGAACGCCTTTAGAAAATCTTTAAAATTATTTGTCACAGATTTTCAGACAGAAAGTATGGCCGCCCCAGTGAAATCTTTTAAGGTTCCTTAAAATAGAATCATAATTTTCCCACGGACCTTTCAAATATCCAAGAAAAGTAGATTAAAATTCCTCAAAAAGAAACTTTTACATATCGTGAGAAATTTTGCTAAACATTTTCATAAAAGAACTATGATTACGCTGAGGAAGACTTACGTAAGCAATTGTGCGATATGAAATTAAAATCTTGATTATACCGAGAAAACCTCATTTGAAGCCCCCAGCAGTTGCAATTCAAAATTCTCAAATGTGAATCACAATTTTCATAAGGAATGCAACTTAAAAACATTTACAATTAGTCATTAAAACTTCTCAGAAGGAACTACGATTGTCCTAAGGAAACCCATTTAATTTACATCTAAGAAAAGCCTACGATTGCCCTGGAAAATAATGGGTAAAACTCTACTGAACTAAGTATTAAAGATCCTCAGAAAGGAACTACAATTGCCTGAAACACTTTTAAATATCCAGCGATTCATCGAGAATATGTCTATGGCGATATGATTCCCCTTTCGAAAGACTTTTTAAGTAATTGTTACAAATTCTCAAAAAGAAACTGCTATATATAAATCCCCATAAGTATCATTGTATTATGAATATCATTTTTAATAACTAAAATATCTATTAAAGTTCTCCACGACACTACATTTGTTCTGGGGAAGACCTGTTTAGTTCTCTTTGAAAAAGAAACTACCGTCTAGTGAACAAAATGTACTGAACTCTATTCTAATAAACCTCGAAACAGAATTAGGATCGGTCTGAAATAGACGGAATAAAATTTCATTGAAATGTATGTTAGAGGTTCTCTTATTAGGTGCGCAACAAAGTTCCCGCCACCTGCCAATAGATGGAGCCAGCTGTAAGTGTTAGTCGATTCCGCCACACCCTAAACGTTTGTTCCAAATAATCGTCATATGCAGGAGGCGTCGAATTTCTTCTTTCAATCAAAGAAAACGGCGACTTAAGCTCATCAGAGCTTCAACACGTTTACGAAGATGCTACTTTAAGTGAAACAACGTGTGGAAATTGGTTTCGTCACTTTAAAGACGGTGATTTTGATGCTGTCAACCGTTCGTGTGAAAGAAAACGAAAAATCTTCAAAGACTCTCAATTGACGGCATTGTTTGAAGGGGATGATGAAGGATGTGGAAAAGTAGTGGCTGGCGATGGGCAATATTTTCAGTGAATTATTTGTAAACATGTTTTTATAATAAAAATAAAGTTTAAAAAAAAAAAGAAAACAGTGAGAACTAAATTGCGCATCCAATAAAAGAACTACGACTATGCCGACGGAATCCTATACAAAATCCAGAGATTCGATCGAAATGAAGATACGATTTACCTGAGAAAGGACTTTCAATTATCTTTTAAAGTGTTTGTTACAGATTATCCAAAAAGTAATACGATAGACAAAATAAAGCCTTTGTAAACAATTGTTAGTATTCCTCCAGAAAGTTCCTCAAAAAGAAACATCAATTGGCACTTAAATATCATAAATATCTAGCAAAGATCTTCCAAAATAGGCTATACCTTTTCTGAGGAAGACATACTAGTAACGTGGCGATACCACTAAGATTCGGAGACAGTTCGTTAAACAGAGTACTGTAGTTTAAACAATTTCAATTTAATTTCTCTGATGAAAATTGTTCAGAGATCTGTATTATAAATTACGAATGGATATCACAATGAATGATATCTTCCCCTATAATAGTAAATATCTATTTAATTTACTCGTATAAAGATTTTATACAATATTTTACATATTCAACATAGATTTTTGAAAACCCCATCGCTGTCCAATGGGTTAATAAGTTACACAATCATTAAACATTTACCTGTCTTTTCTGTTTATTCTCCTTAGTTTACCCTCAAAATCCGAAAAAGTACATTCACATTGCAAACTTTTCGTAAAATACCCAAGATTTTTATCTAAAGTAAACCTTTTCACAACTTTTTGTGCATTGCCGTAATATCTCTTATGGCTTCAACAACATATTTCTACCTGATATTAATTTTGTTGCTTTTTTTATTTTTGTTGTCATGTCATCCTTAAATACTCTATGTTTTGTTGGCTTTATGAATAATTTAAATGGCAATTAAAAATATACTCCAAAGGATACCAAAAATGCCAACAAAGCTTTAAAAAAACATCCACAAAAACCAAAACCACATATGCAAAGAGTAAAGGATCAGCGAGAGAGGAAGAAAAAAACCGTAAAAGTGGACTCAAAATGGAAACCGGAAATGAACACAAAATAATATGAGTTATTATTTGTTGTTTGTGTTGGTGGACCCATAGCTGTTGCAAGCGTTATACATTAAATCTTAACATAATAAATGGATTTTATTTATAAATATTTGTAAGTAAAGTAAGAGAGGATAGTATGAGAGTCATGGATAACAATCAATAGGTAATATTGAACAATTTGTTTAGCAGTTATTAAGAACAGTTACTACAGCCAGTAAGTCATCCATTAGTTGTAATTTATTCATAAAATTTTAGGTGACATGGCAATGTGTACTTTTGCTTTGCCCCAGCTTATTATTTTGCCAGCCCCCAGCCTGCAATTTCAAATGGGCTATGTTGACCAAGTTCAAATCAACCTATTTTCTGAAATTCCAGTTTGTTTTTATAACTCTTCATTAGTAGACATACATTTTTGTCCATTGTATTGCATTGTAAGGGTTGGAAAACGATCGATCTACTGAACGGACCTCATCCTCTCATTTATATGTAAATGACCCATTTAATCCAAATAGTCCGATCTTCTTACACTTCAAGCAGTTCTACGAGATTTAATCTACCGTTCATAAACTTAGTTCTGAGAATGAAAGTTAATGGCATTATCACCGTCTTTTTGTACCTCCCAAATATTACAATAGCCGATTTTCCGAAATTCAATCTTTCTGCAGTAATATTGAATTAACAAACTTGCAGCAGACTAGTTTTTGCCCATTGGCTTAATTGATAACTTGCTGCAAAATTTGAAAAAATCGACCAAGCAGCAATATCCTTTCCATTAATTGCCATGAAGAACATCGATTTAACACATGTACTGTTAGTTTCACTTCTTTAAAACACTTATACCGAACTCAGTCGAATTTGACGCACAACACAGCGTCGTCATTCCTTCTGATAGCGTCCATACAAATTGACTGACTTGTGGCAGTTACTTAAGCTTTAGTCAAGTGTATTGCAGTATAATGCAGTAATAAACTTTAAAAATGTTTATCAAATTACAGCGTAATTCTAATTTGTAATGTGGTACCTCCCACACAAATTCCCTGATTAGACCTACATATTCCTAGATTCATATCTTTCTAAAAATAGCACTAAACTATAATTTGTGAAGCATCTGACATTTAGTAAACTTAGTCCTTAGTTTTAGATTCATATCATTCTAACAATAGTACTAAACTCAGTATAATTTGGCAAGAATCAAGCATTTAGCAAACTTAGTTTTGCGAATGAAAATGAGCTGATTTGACAGGTCTCTTAAAATAGTACACATACAAATTATCCAATGAAATTTCCAAGTGAGGCACTTCAGAATGATTCAATTTTGCTCCTTTTATTTTCCTTCAAATTAGAATCTTTTTTATTAAATATTTAGCGAAGTATCACATCTTACTGGGAGTGCTCACACCTTTGTACCAAAGCAATGAAATATCAAGTAAATCAGTTGATTCCCCTGACTGATATTTCTGTACCGGTTGCCTCCTACCCATTTTGAGAGGACATAAGATCTATCTTTTTTAGCAACAGCTGGACCTATTGTGCACAATATTCATACTTTCATTAAATGTAATAACAATCCGACACAGCTTCAGTAGGATTTAAGGAAGATTTTCTTGTTTCGCCTTTCAAGAATGTGTGATTAATTTATTAAGCTATAAAAATTGTCTGTTCGTCAAGCTGTATGTTAATTTTCAGGCACAGTTTTTGTTCTCTAAAACTCCCAGAATTCTTAGAATTATGGGGGTTATTCAGTTAAAGTTGGTTTCAGTCCATTCATGGTGATTACCAGGTGAAGATTAAACAACTTAATGTGGGCGTTGAAGGCGCTAATCCGTTATCGGTTCGAAGGGGGCATCTAATGATTGGTCCAAAAAGATAGACGTCGACTGTGCGGATAAACATCGTATATCTATCAGAATTTTGAGGCATCTGACCGATAAAGTATTGTTACTAAGAAAGGGATTATGTGACAGAGGGCGACAGTCCAGTGCTATTTAAATTTTTGTGATACATGAAAGAGAAATTTCATTGAATGGATTGTGGGATATCAACAAGAGATTGTTCACTTCTCAAACAAAAATTACCTGCAAAGATGATTCTTGTTGTCATCTTAATGACTTTGATACGCTGACTGCATTTTTTTCTTCTATAACTGGGTCTACATTTTTCCACAATTTTATGTAGTCACTTCACTACGTCTTACGAAATCTTATCCCAAATCACATTTCTATATTGAGAATTTTGAAGAATTTATTTTTTTGCATCAAACGTGATTTATTTCGAAAACACCTAGCCTGAGCATGGTCAGATTCAGGTACCTTTTTGTGTCTAAACTTTGGTATACATTTAAAGTTTAAGGAAGTAATTGGGCGGAGTGAATCAAATCACTAAGCACATGGAATGGCTTATAATTTTAATGAATAGTTTTTGAAACATAACAATAATAGGTGAATAATAATTAAGTGAATAAATTTTATGCAGCCGCACAAAAGAAATGTAAAGTTTAATTTGCATTTCAATGACAGTTAAAATAAAAATGTCGAAATCAACGATCAGAGATTTCATAGCTAAAATAGCACTTCCAGAACCACTGCGACTTGAAATGCTGAAAACGAAAAAAAAAAAAAAAACAAAACAATACGGAGTACTTACTAGAACATTTCATTTTCAACTGAAATTGTCGCTAAACTCATAATTGGAAAATACTTTTACAAGATGAGCCTCAAAAATTCGAAGCAAAACCATGTACGTTATTCATAAATTATTTTATTATTGTAACGAAATTTAAAGCAAAGTCAAATATCTTGTTAACAAAAGTTATAATTTGCCTAACATCCTTTTCACACTAACCTCATTATTCACATGTTTGTATATTTGCAAATACACAACATTTGTGTTTGCAAACCGAATAAAAATGCTCATTAAAAATGTACTCTTCTAATGCATGATGGTAGAGGTATGTATGTATTTGCATAACTGTGTATATATGTGTACCTTCAATTGCACATACATATGTATGTATATGTACAATATGGTTGTATATATATATATATGTATGTGTGTATATGTGATGCTTAACCCTTAATGTCAGTTAAAGTTGCTATTATGTTGTTGGCTGTCTCTTAGCGAGCTTTTTATATCACTGCCTTCTCCTTTGATAACCTACCATTATTCCATTTACCCTACCTTTTGTGGAGCATATAAATGGAAAGTATATTTGTATGTATATACGAGGGCGATCCAAAAATTAAACGACCTTACAAAGGAAACACAAAAAATTGGGAAAAACTGTATTTATTTTTCAACATAATTTCCTTTTACCTTAATACACTTTTTCCATCGATATTCAGTAGCTTCTATACTCTGTTTATAGTAAGGAATTGCCACATTCCCTAAAACAGCCATCAACCGCAGACTCCATCTCTTCATAGTTGGCAAATTTTTACCACCGAACCATTTTCTCCAGCTTGGAAATAGAAAATAATCCCAGGGAGTAAAATCTGATAAATAAAGTGAGTAATGAAGCAATTCGAACTCTAATTTATTAATTTTGTCCATCGCAATAGTGAATATGTGAACTGGAGCATTGTTTTGATGAAACAATACTCTCCTTTTCGCCAAATGCGACCTCTTTCCATAATTTCATCACCTAAACGTAGCAGTAAATTAGCATAATATTCGCCTTTGATGGTTTTTCCTTTCTGAAGATAATCAATAAAAATAATCCTATGTCTATCCAGAAAAAGAGACGTCATGGTCTCGCCGGCAGATAGAATAGTCTTCGCCTTCTTTGGACGCGAGTCTCCCATTTCAGATCAATGCTTTGACTATTCCTTTGCCTTAGGTATGACATGGTGGACCTATGTCTCTTCCATAGTTATAAATCGACGCAAAAATTCGCCTTTATTGCGGTGAAACATTGCCAAACACTTTACTGAAACATCTTCACGACGTCGTTTTTTCGCTATTGAAAGCAAGTGCGGCACGCATGTTGCACACAGCTTTCTTACCTTCAAATCTTCGGTCAGTATACGATGTATAACACTTTTTGAAATGCCTATCATTTCAGCTAGGTGATGCACTTTCAGCCGGGGATCATCCTGTACCATTTAGTGGGTTTTCTTACCCATGTCTGGTAGTGACACCTCAACTACGGTTTTCGTCTTGGCAGCTCGTACGGCCTCGTTTAAACTCTGCTGCCCAATATTTTACAGTCGTAAACGAAGGAACAGACTCCCCAAAGTAGAATCTAGCTGGGCTATAATATTGATTGGACTGAGGACTTTTCAAATGGCGAACCTTGGGACTTAAAACATATTTTGTAAAGTTGGCACTTTTCACCAAAATAATTTTTTTCAAACTACTGCCACCATCTATACGTTAGGTCGCATAGTTTTGGAACTACCCTCGTATATATGTATGTATGTCTTCGTTTATTTTTTAAAGCTTTTTGTGTTTGTTTGCTGTTGTTTTTTTTTTTTCATAGTTGTATTTGCGGTTTTGTTATCACTGGCGAACAAACAAAACAAAAGCAGCAACAACAATTCGCGGAACTCAGTGTAAAAATGTTAGATTTAGTTATTTGCTGGTGCTGCTCTGTCGCTGTAGAATATGTTCCATTATGTGTTAATGTATTTTTGTGGTATATCGGTATAAAACATTTGTTGATGATGTTTTGTGAAACGGTTAATGCATGTATGTCATTATGTATACACATATGGTCATAATAATAAGTACACCCTATATATTTTTTTTAAAGGCTCGTAGACGAAAATTTATTTAAATTAAAAGAAAAAACAAATACTAATTTCATTTGTTATAACACTAAAAATAAAGTAATTACTAAAATAAAAACAAAATTAAATTCAGTATTTTTCAAAAAGTAAGAAATTATCAAAAAACATTGGACAAAAGAATAACTGCATTTTGTTAAAATAAGCAAAAAAGGTAAAAAAAATTAAGCTTTTTTCTTCTAAATTGGCTGAATTTTGTTAAAAGACGGTATATCCACCTTCATTTTCAATTATTTTCTTGACTCTTTTTGGCATACTGACAATAAGCTTCCTGCAGGTTTCTACTGGTAATTCATAGCAAGCTTTTTGAACAAATTTCCATAACTGATCCTTGTTTTTAAGAACCTCCTTTCCAATTCTTTGTTTCAACTCTTCCCAAAGATTTTCGATTGGATTTAATTCGATTGACTTGGCCAGTCTAGAAGGTCGACATTATTTTTTTGGAACCAATCCTTTACCAACTTAGAAGTATGCTTTGGATCGTTATCCTGCCGGAATGCCCATCTAAGAGGCATTCTTTCCACAACATAGTTCAACATCGTATTTTCCAAAATATCTTTGTAGTGGAATCTGGTCATAGTGTCGGTAATTCGATGTAACGTACCGACACCATACCACGAGAAACAACCCCGCCCCCGTGCTTGACCGTCTTCTTTGTAAAGCCAGCATGGAATTCCTTAACCTCAGGGTGTCGAACATTCCGGGCGCAGTTGTTTCCAAATACATTAATTTTTGTTTCAATGCTCCACAAAATGCTTCGCCATTTGTTCACCGTCTCCTCCGAACTAATTGGCTTCTTTCAAATATCAATTCAGCCTTTAAATTTTTTTTTGTTTAAGCAAAGGAACTCTTCTGGCTATCCGTCCTGGTAAATGTCCTTCTTGTAGTCTACAACAAACCGTTCTCGATGAAATTACATTTTCAATTTCTGCTGAAATCGTTCTTGAAGACACAAAAGGGTCCTTCTTCGCAATTGTTATAATACGGATATCTGTTGTTTTTGATTTTTTTTTTCTGTTCCGCGAGTTTCGACGGGCTTTTTAGGCTTTAAAAGAATTTTGTATAAAAAAAAAAAGCGACCGATTCATAGTTTCTGGTATAGAACGAAGAATTTGGCCATTTTCTCTTTCTTGAAAACACAATCGGGTATTTCTTCGCAAGTGTTATAATAGGGATATCTGTTGTTTTTGAAGTTTTTCTTGGGTGTTCCGCGAATTTCGATGGGCTTTTTAGGTTTTAAACCATTTCGTACAAAAAAAAAAAAAAAAAAAAAAAAAAAAAATAGCGACCGATTCATAGTTTCTGCTATAGAACGAAGAATTTGGCCACTTTCTCTTAGTCTTGAAACAATTTTTCTCTCCTCCGGAGCACAATAACTTTTTCGACCCATGTCTGATTTGATTTACTATATATTTTGTTATGAATAAAGATAAACAACAGTAAAATAACTAGCCCTTCCAAAAATACTACAGCAGACTGGAAAAACATTAAAGAATTGAGCAATGTACTTATTATTCTGACTGAAAATTAAAAAAAAAAATTGCACTTGAACAAAACTAACTCACAATGAAAACAACGGTGAAGCCCCAGATTTGTTCTTACTTTTAAAGGCATTACCATATTAAAGTTATTTAAATAAAGAAGAATTGCCATGTTTACTTTCCGTTAAAATAACTAAAATTAAACATAAAGCAAAAATAAGCAGGTGTACTTATTTTTTCGACCACATGTGTATGCGTGTGTTTGTCCTCTTTAGGTTTCAATGTTTGTATAGGAGTTAGTTTGAGTTCATCTCCGCAAACCATTTTCCGAACAAGCAGCAATTGATAGTTTTGTAACACTTTCGCTTTGTTAATTTCTACTAATGAGGGAAAGAGGGCATTTTGCCCAGTGGTGCCTGTATACAATATGGATTGTATAGAAATAAAGCAGGGATACTGAGATCATTTATATAAACTTTTGTTGAAGAATAGTGTCAATTCGTACCGACATTATCGCTTTCGAAGTGCGGGGCAATGTTAAGAAGATAACATAACATGTTAATTTTGTCCACAGTGTCCATTGAAACATTTTCATTCTCTAAAGACCCCCCACCAAAGGATGCAATGATTTGCGTAAAATGGAAGGGTTATCTATTTTTTGGTTTCAAAAGTAAAGTTATATAAAATACATATAAAGCTGTGATTTCAATGAAACTTTTGTTTCATGATAATGCTTGGATCATGCCATTATGTATGAAATATAGAGTCATTTAAATAACTGCCTTTGGATTGGTTGAAGTTCCTTCAGCATCATTTTCGACATCTCTAGATTATAATATGCCCTAAAGATTGGATTGGTTGAAGTTCCTTCAGCATCATTTTCGACATCTCTAGACTATAATGTGCCCCAAAGAGTCACTTTTTCCGGATGCAATTACTTTTCCACAATCATTTCTGGGTTCTTCGGGTCCCATATGCGACGATTTTGCTTGTTGACATAACCACCAAGTGGTAAATGAGCTTCATCGGTGAAGAAAATTTTGTTTCGTTTGTTTGTTTGTTGTGTGATCGAATGTTCACCTTTGAGTCACCAAATTTGTAGTAGAATTCAACTGTTTTTACGCGTTATTCGTTTTTCGGTTGTTGAATGAACCATATTTATAAACGGCAAACCTTCCACTAAATAAATAACACTACATATGACAGGTACTTAACAGCTGACAGCCTTACCAGATCGGCGGTTGTGATAAATGAGCTTAATCGCTGAAGAAAATGTTGTTGGATTGAATGACCACGTTTGAATCATAAAATTTTTAATAAGGTTTAACTACTTTTACGCATTATTCGTTTTTCGGTTGTTGAATGAACCATATTCATAAACAGCAGACCTTTTACTAAATAAATAACGCTGCATATTACAGGTATTTAACAGCTGACAACCTTACCAGATCGGCGGTTTTGATATGTGAGCTTAATTGCTGAAGAAAATTTTGTTCGATTGAATGACCACGTTTGAGTCACCAAATTTTTAGTAAGATTGAACTATTTTTGCGTGCTCTTCATTTTTCGGTTGTTGAACGATTCACATTTATGAATGGCACATCTTTCACTAAATAAATAACACTGCAGATGACAGGTATTAAACAGCTGTCACTCTTGCCAGATAAGCGGTTTTGAAACCATTAAATGGATAACCCTATACAGAATAAATTGCATATAATGCAGATTCTGCAATGGAAAAATTTCAGTGAATCAAAAGCCGGAAATTTTGGGGTGATATCTACTTCACATATATATAATATGCTTATGTGCCAACTGATCATGTGCCAACAGCATTAATACAGTAAAAACACAACAAAAAACAAAAGGGAATCTAAGGAATCTGAACATGGGCTCGTTGAGGACAAATCCGAAAAGCGTCTTTCTTGTGGGTGATTGTTGAACTGATTGTTCCACCTACCAAATACTTAAAAACATTTTCAAATTAGAAATGTTTGCTTGACTCCATATCTAATTGGTGGACATTCTTCGGCCCACTATTAAGAAAATATATATCTAATCGTTGTTAAAATCTATGTCGAGCAATATATTTCATGTACACTTATCTGTTTAAAGCAAGCTAGAAGTCGGAAGCTTGAAAGCAAAACTTTTGCAGGTGGATATTTTATATCCACATGCAGGAAAATTTTAAAGCTAACAAAATTTGCCTCTACAAAAACTAAACCCGTTTCTAAAAAAATGTAATTTCTACAAATTTTTTGACCCACGCTACCGTTTTTTTCTTTTAACCGGAAACGATAATTGTAATTTTGTTTAGAAACTGAAAAGATGTTACACAACTCATGTAATTATTTTAAGCGACCCCCATGATTGTGAGAATGATTATTGAAAAATGTACCATAAATGAATGAAAAAAGTTACATAAAAAAGGTGCTCTGGCATGCCCACTTTTCTGGCAAAGGATCAGTATAATTTTCTTTATACAAAAAACTCTGTTGACACTGGTGGAAAACCGAAGAAAGGAAGTAAATCGATTTGGTTCAATGGCAATATGTCTATGCGACAAACGATGTACGCACGCATGAATCTACAGTTTCGTCCAATGGGTGTGTTATTGCATTTCGGGGATGTAAACCAGATTGCATTAAAATATTTGTAATCCAAGACTATTCAATTAAAATAACTAAAAAAAAACATGATCTATTTAATTCCGCTAAATTACTTCTCTCGCAGCTTAGAAACCACTGCCTTTTATCACAATGCGCTCAATAACAGCCAATAAAAGCAATATCTTGAAACCAATCCTTTACCAACTTAGAAGTATGCTTCAGATCATTATCCTGCTGGAATGTCCATCTAAGTGGCATACTTTCCACAGCATAGTTCAACATCATATTTTCCAAAATATCTTTGTAGTGGAATCTGGTCATATCGGACGTATCGGACCGACACCATACCCCGAGAAACAACCTTAGACCATAATACTGCCACCCCCGTGCTTGACCGTCTTCTTTGTAAAGCGAGCATGGAATTCCTTACCCTTAGGACGTCGAACTTTCCGGGCACAGAGACAAGACTATTCAATTAAAATAAGTAAAAAAAACATGATCTATTTAATTCCGCTAAATTACTTCTCTCGCAGTTTAGAAATCACTGCCTTTTATCAGGATGCGCTCAATAACAGCCAAAAAAAGCAATATCCTTACTGATTATGAGAGCCAA
Organism: Philornis downsi; assembly: GCA_019455685.1. NCBI lineage: Eukaryota > Metazoa > Arthropoda > Insecta > Diptera > Muscidae > Philornis > Philornis downsi. The sequence goes on along the minus strand of JAHXMU010000052.1, from coordinate 514,340 downwards.
TTAAACGATAGTTGTATTAAAATAAAAAAACTGGTCTACAAACAAAATTCTATATTACAAATGCTATTGCCGGTAATGGAATTTAACTCAATGTAATGGCAATTGCTTCCAATTCGATATGTTAGATTTTTTTGTAGTTTTACCACCAACCTTGTCAGACTATTTTGAAAGCAATCTTAAAAAATGTTGCCAAAAATATCGCCATCGCAATTCTGAAATTTTCATCGCCAAAAAGGTTTTAAAATTGACAAACTTTTGACGTCGCCTGGTATGACAACACAGAACGTCTGCTAATAGAATGTGATAACGACATTTAAAAGTTGCATACTTTAAGGCAGTTTCAAAATTAATATGACCGGCCGAGTATTTGTAAATCGAAGAAATAGTTTAATATTTAATGTCCTCGTTATCAGAAAACTGTCTCAGCAACTTTTTGAGTACGAAACCTTATCTTCCTAACGCTTTCTCGTTTATACAATGCCAGATACAAGTTACTAAATCCTTTTACCCGAAAAAATAATGCATTTCTTACTAATGTTTATTACATTTTAAATACAATATCGATGATTTATTTCACATGTGGTAATTTTACTTTTCCTAATAACAGCAAATGTTTATATTACAACAATCTTGGCGTCTAAGAATACTTGTTCGTCTTTACTATTTCAATTTATTTGGCTCTATCTTTTTCCTACCTTTCTTTGAATCCACTTTAACAAATTACATCAGTCTTCTTTAGAAAAAAAAAAAAATAAAATAAAATTCGATACACTTGCAATTTTCGCAAATGCTAT
>JAHXMU010000052.1:458181-503546 GCA_019455685.1 Philornis downsi | reverse complement strand
AAAAAGTGATTTGATATTTATATAATAATTTAATTTATATTCTATTATATTATAATTTTATATAAATTATTTATTTTAATTTATGTAATAGTAGAAAGCATCTAAAATCTGCATTCCGGAAATTTTCCCCAAAATATTAACTCACGGAAAGCATTTTCTAAACACTGTCAAAATTTTATTTTATGTCTCTACAATTAAAACGATCCAATCTCATATCTTGGCTACTGATTTTTTTTTTATTGAATTTCATGTAGTACCAAATTCCTTCAAGTGGTATTTGGCTTCCTTGAGATATTCCAAAATGTTTTTATTTCGGTTGAAGGTATTTTATTTAATATACTCTTCGAATTAAATTTAGAAGCAAATATATCACCCATATTTAGAGATTTTGTGAAATTATTTTGTAAAAAACTGACAAAATTGAACGTGATCATTTCATATATTCTGCACATATTTCTGGTAACAAAGAGCCGCATTTTAGAGCAGGAAATAAAAAAATCAAAGATTTGGACTTTGGGAAATCATCCACTAAACAAAATTTTTCAATTTAAGGTATCCTCATTCCACTAAGAAACTTCCTTTCTATACTTCTCAAAAGGAGCAAAAGTTGTAACTTCTAAAATTTTACCTTCGTTACCTCTGTTGTCAGATACGATAACACAGACACAGCTTTTGCTGCTTAGAAGGTCATGCAAATTACAATTTTGAGATACCATAACTAGTAAATCATACTGGTCTAACGCCGACGTTTCCAAGCTTTCTTGTAAAAGCCTTTATTGCAATGCGAAACACTTCAAAATTGAGGTTGCAGGAACAAATGTTTTGTTTGTGAAGAACATTTTTGAATTTTCATCAATTAAAAATCTAAGATATGGAGCCAGCAAATTTTTGTTTGGACTCCCAACAGCTGGAAGCAGTTCGATTATTTTCCCCCAACATTTTTTTTGACGATGATACCCATTTCTGGCTTAATGGCTGTGTCCACAAGTAATAGTGACATATCAGGCTTGAAGAGTAAGTCAAAGATATCCAAGAACTGCCATTACAATTAGGCAAAAAAAATAATAATAATAACAAATAGTTAAAACTTAGTACAAAAGGGGTTATTCAAACGTGGTGCTTCAAACGTGGTGCTTCAATCTAACAAAAGTATCTGCAGTAACAAAGCTCCCTTCTTACTCGGATGTTACGTCAACAAGTGAAATTGTCGCATGTAGTGATTGGAGAACCCAGCAGTGATTGTAGAAAAGCCACTGCATCTAGAAAAAGTGACTGTTTGGTGAGCATTGCGGTCAAAAGGATCCACTGCTGCAGCCAATCCAGACGCGGTCATTTAAATTTTATTGTATTTCGTACATAATGGCAAAGTCCAAGCATTATAAGGAAGTAAAAGTTTCATTGAAATCATAACTTTATGTGCGTTTTATTTAATTGTATTTGAAAACGAAATATGGATAGCCCTAGTATACGAATCACAAGTTATTTACTTAGGAACTTAGCAAAAAAAGTAGAACTGATTCCATAAGGTTAGCAATTTCATAGCTTTCACAAATGGCATTTGAGCATATTTTGCGCTTTCTAGGAAATCCTTTTCAATCACATCAAAAGGACTGATGATGTTAACCTATTACAAACGGCAGTAGTTAAAAGAATAGTTTACGCCTTTAGTATTTGTTTTCTTTTTTTTTACAGAAACTTAAAATTGTTTAACATTTTGTTTGAAATTATTGTCCGTTAATAACTTAAATTAATTAGTTATGTGAAATCTGATTAAATGAAGAAAATTTGTCGTATCTAAAGAGTTTTCATTGTTTCAGAGGACATGGTGAACAGATAGTGAAAATGTGTTAACAACAACAGCATCGCTAATATGACCAGCACATGTTGAATTCATCAATACTTATCCAATTTGACATCATTTCTATGGTGCTAAATGCGCCGCATCTAAGAGCTGCACAATTTTCCCCAAATTTTACACATAATAGAAGTATTAGACTAAGTAGTAGAACATTAGGATATGCCAGTTTTGACATTTAGACCGCTTTTTCCATATCAATACTTGGTTTAACGTGCACTTAGTTTCACATTTATAAAAAGCTGAAAACATGCATTAATAAATAAGCTGTCAATTCTATTACGAAATACAGTCCAAAATATGTAGCACACCTTTGTTTTGGCTTACAAAAAAATCCGTCACAAGTCATCGAAATAATAAGAATCATGCCTTCATAACGAATTCCTTAATCCCTGTCTGGCTTATTTCACAAGCTCAACTCACATGACATTGCAGTAGCAGCGGCATCATTTGTGTCCTTGTGGGAATACTTCACCCAGTCCCACTAGAAACTGAGAAGTATTTTCGAAACCAACATGCTAAATAGCTCCTCATGCGGATGGAAGCTGATGCCATGAATTGTTTATACTTACATAAACATATGATTATATGATTGTGCTTGTGTGCATGTGTGTGTGTGAGCTTAAGTGCCTGTGTGTGTTACCTTTAAGATAATCATGTAAAATTTTTGCTGTATAATTCTTAAAATAACATTGCCGCCATAAGAGTAGAAGACAAAAAACACAGACGAGAAAAGCCCAAGAAAAATGTTGAAAGAACACAAAAAAAAAAAAAAGAAGAAAAATCATTGCTGCGAAAAATGGAAGTAGCACAAGAACGCAAAAGGCAGCTTAAGGCCTTTTGTTGACACTGTTTTACCGATTTACCTTAGCGAGGGCTGAAGTATGTATGCAAAGGATAAGTGGTGATGGTGATGGTAATGGCGACGGTGGCGGTTGTGGTGGCGATGGCGTTGGTTATGGTAATGGACGTGGTGCCGACAATGGTTGGTATCCTTGGAAGAAAGTTTTGCAGCTCTTAAGTTGCCTGTGCTTCTGAAGTGTGTGTAAGGTACATAATATAAGGTGCATAAACATATATCAGTTCGTTGTTGAATATGCTACCACAGTGGTGTTGATATGTACAATTCGCCAATGTTTGTATTTTTAGGAAATCTTAAACTGTCACATGCAAAAAGCAATAAAAACAACTGTATAAAGTGCATTTGTACTTAGTAATTATACTAACTATGAATAATCTTGAATTATCAACCTGAACTAGTTCAGTTAATTACCTAAATTATTTAAATCTAACTATTAAGTTAAATTCTACTACTAAGTACAACTTAATAAAAACGTATGTAAACGCATAATTGAAACTACCACTGTTGTGAATTTGCCTTATTCAATAATGACCAAAACCAAATCGAGATCATACCAAACAACCAAAAGAACCGAGTTTTCTTTGCACATAAAACTTGGGAACAATACCTTCTTCTTTTTTAACCCGCCTAAGCTAAGCACGAGCTGCCCAAATAATTTGTATATATTCTGTCCGCAACTTACACCAAATCGTCTACTTACTTTTTTCGCCCAATCAACAATTCTTTTTGTAATAATTTCTCGATATAATTTCTCGATATACTCTAATTTAAGTACTTGGATTCTCTACTTTCCGCAGTAACCAAATCTCAAGCCCTACTTAACATATATTCGCACAGAAGAACATAAACATAAATAAATAACTTTCAATCCCATGAATAAGACCGATGAAAGCTTCTAAAACTTAGTTAGTTTAGATGCTTTCTATTTTCAAACACAATGAACGGGACCTATTGGCTAATGAGTACGCTGAATATCAGTTCGATAAACTTTTGCTAGACTTATCTTATACTCGAATACTCATTGCTGTAATCAGACGCGACGAAGTGCTCGCCGCTCAAAGAAATATTGAACTGTTGTATTGAGACTCTAATACAGGATCATATGCAGGATAATCACGCGAAGATAATATCACTTCAAAGTCGACGGCAGACACCAAAACCTGTTAAAAAAATTTACCCTCCAAAAATATACGCCTATAAAGTGCGGTGCTACAATCGAAATTTTCATAAAACAATTTAAATAACAACTCAGTTACGTCCTACACACTAATATTTAGTGATTTTATGTCTCATTCAATTTTTGTCAGATTATGACTTATTATGGAATATATGCATGAGGCGGCTGCATTTTAAGAAAGAATGTGAAATTCCCCCAAGTTCGTTACCATTTTAGTTGTGAAAGGATACTAGAAAGTTGTGCAAAAGTATGGATATTTCTTAAAATATTATTTGGTCAATAGCAAAATGTAGGATTGCTAAAAAACTCATTCTATTGCAATACCAAATTCTCGGTTTCCATAAAATTTCACTTTCTAAATGAAAATAAATAAAACTGAGTTAGTCTTAATATTTTGTAGTTTACAAAGTGAGATAAGCGCCTTAAGTTGATCTGGACCTTATAAGTAACGTAAAGATTTGATCAATGAATAAATTTTTTGTTTAAGTCTTTTTTTCGTCTCTTTACAGAATTAACTAAATAATACTTGGGAAATTTATCATGGAAAGGCTTAGCACAGAACAAAGAAACAAAGTTGTTCAATTTTACTTTGAAAGTCAGCATTCGATTATTCAGATCATATCGAAGTTTCTTTCATGTTCGAAATGGTCCTAGTGCACCAATAATTTACCGATTGGTTCAGCGTTTTGTGCAACAAGGGTCTGTGATCTTTTGCGTGCTGCAAGACCTCGTGCAGTTCGTAATGAAGTGATCATTGATCGAGTGCAAGCAAGTATTGAGAAAAACCCCGAAACTTTCACCAGGCCACGTTCTTAGCAGTTAAAGATGTCTAGGCGGTCTTTGCAAAGAATTTTACATATGTTACATCCTTTTCCATATAAGATGCAATTGGTTCACGAGTAAAAACCAAATGAAGCACAAGAACGCATTCAATATAATCGCCGTTAACGTTACTCATGCGCCACCTTATATATATACTCGTATACCCACTACTACAGAGTACGGTCCACAGTATGTTGGATGATGTACCGCTCAGTGGCAAGATCAGTGGGCGTATCAAAAACGCCTTCTTTTTCCCCACACTATACAAATTTCACTTTCTAAATAAAAATATATAAAAATAAGTTAGTCCTAGCATTTTGTAGTTTACAAAGTGAGATAAGCGCTATAAGTTAATCCAGTCCTTATACATATACCCATTACGGTAGAATACGGTCTACAGTGTTTTGGATGATATACCGCTTAGAGTCAAGATCAGCACGAGTATCGAAAACGTCTCCTTCTTCTGCACACTATACAAGCACTGAATATGAATCGGTTTGGTTCTTCGTTGCATCTGTACATTTTCGAAATATATTACTTTTAATTAAAAAATAAAGTGTAAACAAAAAGAAAAAACTCAAGCAAGTTGTTATACTTCTGGACCGATTTTGTCCCTTTTTACTCTTGCTATTCATCAAGTCGTAGATTTTTTACCGCCGTAGGATGAATCAATTGTAGTGCTATGGCGTCCATATAATCAGTTGTCATCTAAGTGTTTCAGAAAAGACATCTCTTCTCACATCGACTTTTCTGAATTTTCTAATAAATAAATAAACATAACCACAGGCAGTACGTCCCTTCCCCTACGTCCCTTTTTTTTTATAAAAATGCAACTTTTTTATGAAGTCATGTTTACAAATGATTAATTGAAAGTATTGCCCATCGCTAGCTACTATTTTTCCCATATTTCTGGCAAAGCTCGAATTCCGTCACGGTAAAACTGTTTACCTTCTGAGGCTATCCACGAATCTGGCCATCCCTTCATGTCGTCATATGAGTGAAACTGCTAGTCAGCCAGACCGTGTGCCATCGAACGGAACAAGTGATAATCGGACAGCGTAATATTTAAAGAATATGATGGATGGGGTAAGATTTTACATTTCAACGCTTCCAGGTAGATTTTATCGGGCCTGGCCACGGGAAACCGAACGTTGTCATGCTTAAGAATCACTTTTTCGTTCCTCTTCGCGTATTGTGAATGTTTCTCGCTTAGAGCTCGGCTCAATCGCATTAACTGAAGTCGATACCGATCCCTAGTGATGGTTTCGCATGGTTTTAGCAGATGGTAATAAATTTCACCGACCTGGTGCCAAATGCAAAACAAAACATTCCCAACGTGAATATTTGACTCAGGCGACGCCGTAGATTCATGACATGGGGGCTGCTCCCATGACTTTATTTTCTTTGGGTTGCTGTAATCGATCAATTTTTTATCACACGTTACAATACAATGACTAAAACCCTTTCTTTTTTCGCTGAAGCAGTTGTTCTTAGGCGAAAAACAATGTTCAACGTTACTTGGCTTCAACTCATAAGGAACCCAAGTTCCGTGTTTTTGAATCATTCCCAACGCATAAAATCGCTTGGAAATATCTTGGTGGGTAAGTCGTAATACTGAAGCAAGCTCTACCTGCTTTTGACACAGATCTCCATCAAGCAATGCCGTCAATTCAGTATCTTCGAAGGTTTTTCGTGTTTCCTCACGCGAACGATCATTAACAACAAAATCACCATCTTTAAAGCGACGGAATCAATCTCAACATGTTGTTTCACTTAGAGCAGCATCTCCGTAAACGTTTTGAAGCTCTTGATGAGCTTCAGCCGCCGTTTTCTTTGATTGAAAGAAGAATATGAAAACTGCCCGCAAATGACGATAATTTGGCACAAAATCATACATATTCACACAACCACAAGAATATGACATCAAAAGAAAATCACTATTGTGTCAAGGCGGTATGTTTACCATATGCTTAAGCTTGGATCATGATGGCAAACAGCGGGAACTTAGTTGCTCACCTTTTATTTGTCTTGTTGACCGAATTTCAAATATCTTTTCTGCAATTTTTCCTGTCTTAGAAATCATAGCAAAATCTACAAGCATTCCAAAATGAAATTCTGCCTATCTGTAGTCCTGTTAAATACCAGATAATAATTCAATTTATAAAAACAAATCTTCATCAGTATGAAACTGGATTTGAACAATAGTTGTCATCATTGCAAAATGTATTACATTTCTGCACATACTGCGCCTCCAACAAACCACAGTTGATGCGCATATAGGAATGTTCGTTTATTTTTAAACATTTATTTTTTTAATATCCTTCAACCATATGAGAGTATATGAGAATTCGAGTAATATTTTTCCCTTTGTCTGTGTAATGGATCCTTTTTCCTTTAGCCAAATACATTTGGAACTGATACATCGGCTCTGTTTGGTGTTTTCTTTTTCTTTGTGATGACATTTTACTTTTGAGGATGACAGTTAAACGTGTGTGTGTGAATGTGTGTAAGTGCGTTCTTTTCCGAGTGCACGTATGCCTGTGTGTGCACGTTCTCATGCTACTGTGTGTGTGTGTGCGTTTGTGTATGCGATTGTAGGTGTTTACTTACACATATATTTTACATATGCTTGACTTTAATTCCCATCTGAACATTAGCGTAAAATATATAGCGGAAAATGAAAGTCACTTTTTTTGTCATATGTTTTTATGCTGTTTGCTTGAACGTTTACGATCATTGGGTTAGGTGGAGAAGTAGGTCGAAGCGAAGTCGGTAGGTAAGTACAGTTCTAAGTTAGAATTAGTTCTTGTGATGTCTTATAAAATCTCAAAAGCTACTTTCATATAAAAGTGTTTATTCGATTTAAATTCAAATTACAAAGAAGTATGACTTAGTTGTGGTCAACATCATTGCACAGAACAGTCCAAGTGGGGCAATGCACTATTTTAAATCTAAGATCTGACCGGTGGCAAATTTGACTAAAATTTAATTGGCCAAAAGATGCGAATACTTGAATATATAGAAAAACAGTTCATTTGTATGGGAGTTATTGAAGAATTAAGGTTAATACCTGTATTTTACCAAACATATTAAACAAAAAAAAAATAAAATTATATCATGTATAATATTTATTACATCTAACTTCAATTGAAGGTATAGAAATACCTACTTTTACTGGAGCAAAGGTTAAATGCAAGAGAATAGTGTATTTTGATGCCCTTACATAACTGGCGATTAATCAGTACATAATCTACAGCTGATAATTGAATCTCTAGGAAAAACTTAGTTAAATAAAGGGGGAAAACAAAGCTTCTGAAAATGGTATATTTCTCCGATTGTTTTCTAGAACTTTTGCCATTTACTCGCTAATTAAAAGAAAGATACGGTATCATTAATAGATGCCATAAATTTCTATTGCAATTTATAATTATTTATTAGTGATTTCCCTAATTGTGAGAGAGGTAATTCAGTAATCCTAAGACATAAACAAACCATTTTTAGGACTTGCCTACGCTCATAGTTGGTTACACGTATTTAGTATTACCTTCAGTTGCTTGTTCCACGTTGTTACCCTTTTTGTTTCATTTTTTCTCTGTTTTATTTCCCACAAATAAAAGTTTTTATATATTCCTTTTCATCACAAGCCTGTGTCGTAACAGAAATTCACATTTTAATTTCGGTTTAAACTTTAAAAAATGATATCTTATACTTTAACTGAGCAATGGTGCAATATTTCTTCCCCGGTTTATTCAAATTTCTAAAAACCCAATCGTATTTAGCGCCTACAATACTAAAGCACGGCAAATTAACGATTAAGCCACTTGTTTTAGACAACAGCACCTCTTTGCTCTTAACTTCTCGTCTTTTAAATTTTCAATAAAAAAAACATCGATTTTAACCCCTGCATTGTTTATGACGATGGAAGCTATTATTGGAAAGGACCTACTTTGAAGGCGTAACAATAAATATGAATAATATTAATAATAATAAATAATAAACATTTTGTTTTATTGATCAGTTCTCGATGCATTTTGACAGAATGTATGTTGATTTTACCCATTTTTCACTGAAAAATCGTTTTTATTAATTTTACATTTTTTCTATTTTTTTTTTTAGTTAGAATAGTTCCACTAAAAATGCTCCTTATCCCAAAAAAATGCTCCTTATTATTGTACGAGCCATTTTCATACTGGATTGATTTCGAGCCAATTCTGAGACTTGTGGAGACTCCATAAGACTGTATGTTGTCCAATCACCAGATTAATGGGCACAGCAAGTTTATGATTCAGCCGCTTGTTCTACGCGATAGCACCTTTTTATTCTATGCTTCCTAGTTTACAAATTTCCAGAAAATTTTTAATTTTAAAGTGAAAATTGTATACTTTTTCTTTTTGTTTTTTCTGTTTTAAAAATTTTCAACAAATTTTATTTTGTTCATGGCGATGGCATATTTTATGACCATTTCCCCCGTTTACCTCCTAATAGTACTAATTTCGCATAATCCTTTTGTGGCGCGTAAAAAAGACACGTACATCTCTTACCATTTTTTAAAGACTTATGATTTTTACTTCAGCTGTTTGTATAATTTTTCTTCCCAGTTTATTTCAGAAATGTAAACAGGGTAGAAATATACCTTAATTTCGACTACTTTAGCTTCAAAAGTTTTCTCCAAACTATTTTATACGAGTATATCGGTAGATAAAATTCAAATGAATTAAGTATATTTTCCAGTATATCGTGGTAGGTCAAAGATCGAAATTTGAACAATGAGCTGATTTTGTTTTTTCTGGGTAGCACTAAAAAGACGACAGAGCTGCAATCATTTATACTGCTATCCTTTTCAAAGTGATTTGAAATTGGTGCAGATTTGACTAATTCACAAATGTATTTGCATTTCGAATTCTCTTTAAAATATCTCCATTTTTGGTCGCAGAAAGTATAGCGAAATTTGGTTCAGCGTAATGTTTTAGGAAAAGTGTGAATCTCACTTTTGAATTATTTGGTAATTATCGACTTTTGAATTTTAACTAAAGGTATGAGTATTTTTCACTAATTGGAATTGATTCCGATAATACGAGGGTGGTTCTAATACTAATCGACTTGACATATAGATGACGCCAGTAGTTTGGAAAAATTATATTTGTAAAAAGTGGCAACCTAATGAAACATATGTTTTAAGTTTCAAGGCGTCACGTTGTTTAGTATTTTTATTGAAGCCATCAAAATTGAACCAATTTGTAAACATTAAAAAATGTAGTTCAATATTTCAATTTGAAAGCTCTCAGTCCAACCAATACCAAAGCTCAGCTTAATTCTATTCTGGGAGAGTCTGCTGCTTCGTTTACGACTGTAACTTTTTGGGCTGCAGAATTTAAACGAGGCCGTACGAGATGCTAAGGCGAACACCATAGTGGATGAGCAATTGAGGCATCTACGGAAGATATGGTTAAGAAACTCCACAAAATTATATTGGATGATCGTCGGCTGAAGGTGCGTGAGCTACCTGAAATTATAGCCATTTCAGAAAGTGGTATATATCGTACATTAATTGAAGATTTGAAGACGAGAAAGCTGTACGCAAGTGGGTGCCGCATTTGCTTTCAACAGAGCAAAAGGAGCAAAAACGTCATGAAGAGGTTTCAGTAGAATGTTTGGCGATGTTTTACCTCAATAAAACTAAATTTTTGCTTTGATTCATAACCAAGAATGAGACATGGGTCCACCGCTTCACACCTGAGACAAAGGAACAGTCAAAGCAATGGGCTGGAATAAGAGAATTTTGTTAAAAGAAGGCGAAGACGATTCTATCTGCAGGCAATGTCATGATATTTGTGTTTTGAGATGCTTATGGGATTATTTTTTATTGATTAGTTTCAGAAAGGAAAAAACCATCAACGACGAATATTATTATCATTATTATATTATTATTATTGTTACAGCGTTTAGGTGATGAAATTGTAGAAAAAAGGCCGCATTTGGCGAAAAAGAAAGTGTTGTTTCATCTAGACAATGCTTCTGTTTACATGTCCACTATTAACGATGGCCAAAAATTAATGAATTTTAGTTCGAATTGCTTCATCACGCAACTTATGCACCAGATTTAGCTCCCTCAGATTGTTTTCTATTTCCAATCTTGAAAAAATGGTTCGATGGTAAAACATTTGGCCACAATGAAGAGGAAGAGTCTGTGGTTGATGGTCATTTTGATAGTTCTTACTATAAAAAGGGTATAGAAGCTATTGAATATCGCGGGAAAAAGTGTGTCAAGTTAAAATGAGATTGTGTTGAAAAATAAAGAACATTTTTTCCAACTTGTTTGTGTCCTCTTCAGCTAATCTTGATACCGCCATCGTCACAAAGACTTATTCTCATACATAGTATTTGTACTGAAAAATAATCACAGTTCTGGTTAGAGACAGCCAATTGCAGAATATTTCTTACATTTCATTGGTGGATACTCCGAAGTAATGACTAAATTGCTTTCTGCACTGATTGTATTGAGAAATTTACATAAATTTGCGATATTCCTTTTTAGAAAAGTTCACTATGTTTTTGCTCGAAACTCTTTTCGATTGATTAACCTTTTTTTACTTCTAAACCACCGTTTCATTAAGGAAAATACTGATTTTTCTTTCCTTATAATCCTTTCAATATTTCCCTTAAATTATTATAGCTCTGTCGTATCTATTGCTACTACGACTAGATGGTTGTTTACTTTGCCTTTTAGCGCATTCCCTCCCTCAGTCATTCGTAGCCGTTGAGGTTTATGAGGTTGCTGCTGTCACCGTTTTGAGGTGGGTGGTTAACAGCGCAGATACTGCTGCTGTTGGTCGTGATGTTGCTGCTTGATTGCCATAGCCGATGTTTGGTGTTGCGTTTAGTGTCATGCTGTGTCACGTTATTTATTTATTTTATTATTTCAGTGTGTGATATTGCCTTTATTTGCATGTTTTAAACAACATGTATGTGATACTTTTTCATTTTATATTTTCGTTGCCCCCAATGGCATTTGCCATTCTTCTGCTGCTGCGGTTGTGAAAGTTTTACTTGCACAAATTGTGGAACAAATGTTAATGTTGTGCGCGACGACACTTAAAGAACAAATTCTTGTAAAATTTATAGAAATTTACATTTGAGAAAGTAAAGGGATATTTTTGACAATTTGGAAAACATGTGATAAAAAATTGATATATGTCGTTCAATAAATTGAAAAAATTATATGGATTTATTATTATGAGTAAAGGAAAATCCAAATATTTAAATAAATAAATAATAAACAAAATCAAAATAAATGAATAATATATAAATCAGTACAAACATAAATCAATCGTTGCGTGTATGGAGAAAAGTAGGTACTGTACGAAGAAAACCAGAAAAAGTGCTAATAATGGATGAAAGTTTTCGCATGTTTCCCCATTAGATATTACAGTCTCTTTTTTTGTCTGATTAAGATCTAAGCAATAACTTACAAATTATTCACAAAACTTGTTAACTTAAAATATTCACATAAAGCAACAATCTATGAACAAGTTCTCGCAGAAAGGATTTATTTAATACTGATCATGTTTCGCATTTCTTAATCTATAACTATTTTCTTACAACTATTTTCTTAACGCATATGGCCCTCGATTCATTCCAGCCGCATTAGAATGTGGTCTGATGCTTTCAAATCTCTCCACCATATTATGGACAGGAATATTTAAAATTTTTCCTGATGTTTGTTACATTCATAAATATTGGAGCTACATCTAGTAGCATAACTTGAATGTATGAGTACATCATATTCTGCCCTAAAAGTATCGAATACTGTTTATTTAAAAACGACTATTATTCAAAGGCAGCTTCTTTTTGACAGTTAGTTGGCAGACTGTCCTCTGTACCAACGAGGAGTTTAATCTTTTATATTCTGTGCTTACTACGATCGATTTTGTCGGTTCATTTCGAGTGTATTTTGCGATTTTATAATGGATATAAATATTCAATGAAGAATTTGTCCCAAATTTTGTAATGAAAATGGAAATTCGATGTTGAATCATTGAAAATATTACAGAAGTTTTGCGACAAATCGATTTTATGAAAAACAAGCACATATGAGTTGTACAGTGCATTCAATAGTGATCAAGATATGGTGAAAGGTAAGCCCTGCTCCGATCGGCTGTCGTCTTCGACTTAAGCTAACATGGACAAAATATTGAAAATTGTGGCTACAAAAATAGACATTTAGGTTTGCCGCCAGTTAGTCGCTAAAATTTCTGCTTCACACAATACTTTGTATCATTTTACAAGATTGTATTGCGTTGTTTTAGTCTTTAAATCAATGCAATCGCTTAAAGATGTATTAAAACTTACTACAACAGGTTAGTTACGACTTCACATTCATAAAACGCTTTATAACTGTTGATGAGACATATGTTCGAATTTTTAACTGCAAGTCGATCAACAAATTTTGGAAAGACGTCTTCCGACTAAGCCGAAACCGAGAAAATCAAGTCAAAATCGATTACATATCTAGAGAATATTGACGGTTTCGTTTGATTGTCGCAATTTTGTGCACTTGGAATTTTTACCAACAGCTAAGAAGTTAGACAGAAATATTATTTGGGCATTATAAGATGTTTGAGAAAGTAAATTTGTCAAAAAAGCCAGATTCATAGAAAGAAACCTCATGGATTTCGCACCACAATAAGACACCATTTTACATGGCTATCATTGTGAATGAATTTCTAAACGAAAACGCAGCATATATTATTGGGCAATCACTGTATTCACTTGATATGGATCCAGCTGACTTTCTCTTCCTCCTCTTTACATGGTTCTTTGAACGAGTTCCTGTACAAAAGAGGTTTGGCTGAGAGAAGTATTTGTGACTGTGGGCATCAGACAGAGGATTGGAAGCATTTTTTATGCGACTGTCTTCTGTTTGATGATATTAGGAATTTGGACGCATTAGAGATTGTGAGGGTTGGAGGCAATTGAGAGGTAACGGACATGCTATCTTCAGGAAAAAAGCTGGCTGAAGCACCTCACTTTGCTGGCAGGTTGTTTGCAAGGAGTGCTTCGATTAATCCTTCTGGGATTAGTCTGGGTTTCCTAAAGGGGTGCTGGCTGTCGCAAATACGATTAATAACAGTCCCATGTGTGATGGCACACCGTGAGTAAGGCTTTCAAGGTGAGACCCATGTAAAACTTAGACAATTGTTGTTTTTCTCCTCCTCACAATACCTAAAATTACCACTTCATAGCACTCGTTTTCAATCGGTCGGGGATATAGAGAATTAAGATTTCCTCCGGAAATTGCATTTGATAAATGTTTGATCATTGGATTATTCATTGTTATAACTCTTTTATAGCAGAATGAATTCATTACTATAAATATGAAACACTAAAATTATTTTATTGTAACCAATTCCCAGTACTTCCTGGCAGACTAATGTTTTTCATTGAGCTTACAATTAGGGCGGTACCACTAAAAATTCCCTAAATTTCCAAAGCTTCTATTGAATTGATTGGGTCCACTTGCGGCACTTGCGGTACGTAGTGCTGTGGACGATGTAACGAACACTCACCAAATAATTGAACACAAGAGAAACGCCCTCCTCTGTCACATTATGTATGGAGTTAGCCAATTTTTCTAATGGAAGTAGATAGTTTTAGTATCTTTCTATATCTGCGCCCACAATAAGTTTGGTTCTTTAAATAGTTCTATGATAAAGGATACTTCTTGCAATGTTTCTTTATAATAATATCAGAATATTGTTTTAAACGAATGTATAAACGATGAAACTTGTCAAAATTTCTGAAAAATAATTGTTAATAATAGCTTTTTACATTTTTCCTACAAAACCACTACGACTATGAAATATTTGTTTCTAAATTTCCATGTCTTTGCTCAAGTGCCGTACAAGTTTAAATCGACATGGATTTTTAGAGCGATGAAAATTATATATACCTTGTAAGTTTTTAGATTAGTATTTGTAATAAAGTTTCTGAAAATAATAATAATAATGAGTTTGTTCTTTTTTTCCAAACGTATTTCGCAGGAAACATTTTAGAAGTTCGCATCATATTTTTCCATAGTCTTAGATTATATCCTATATTCATACATGATTCTAATTAAGTCGGTTGGTTGGGTAAGTTGGTGTACGATCAGTTTTAGAAGATTTCTCTTACTATTTCTGGAAATCAACATCACCCGTGCCGGCATAACTCCTTACCTAATCACTGAGTTTGTGGTTTCCTAACCATAAGTAGTAGTAAAACTTTTTAGAATCTAAGTTAATCAAAGCTCTCAGTTAAAAAATTTAGAAAGCCACACTTTATTTGCCTCTGGTCTTAAATTGTATCCTACGAACCCCTCTGTACAAGGAATATTCCATGGCTCCCATCGTTCCCTGCTGTAGTCGAGTAACCAGAATAATGGCGAAAACTTTTCTCTTTTAGAAACCAAAATAACGTTGAAATTATTTCTATTATGTCCTGTTTTTTTTTTTTTTCTTAGGCAAAACTATTTAATGTGTTACCCTTACAAGTGATTTTCTATGACTTTGTCGCACACAATGTGGCAATGTGCCACAAGTATGCTGAAAATAGTATTGTGCAACACTGTTGAGGTCCATTTTGGCCGAATAAATCTGTCGTCGGGGCGTCTGGGAGAAAGGAAAAACATGTTGTAATGAACTTGGCAATCGCTCATGTGTGGCTTATTAAAACGGGGCGACTAGTGGTTAAACTTAAGGATTTCCTGGCAGCCTTTCTCTCCATCCCAATCATTCAGAATATGAAGCATTACACTCTCGTATTTATAGTTTTTTTACACACACACACTCACACACATAACCGTTTACATCCAGATGAACAGAACTTCTTTACGCCACATTAAGCATTCTCCCTTTATGAGTGTGAATTGGCTGTAAGTGGTGTATGCGATTGTATCCCTTCACATTATAGCGATCATTACTGTGGTCTCACACATTTATGCAATTCTTCTCGTTCATTTTTTGTTAACATTTCTGTATGAGCTTGTAAACATAAAATTTGTTACGCCCTTCAACATATTTTTTTATTCCTTCACTTTTACACATTTTGTGGCAAAATGGCTTTTGTGCGTATGTGTGGTCAAGGAAACCGGAAGTTGTTTATTGTGGATGTATGCGTGCGGTCATATGTTGTTAATAGGTTTAGTTAAATCTTGTGATTAAAATTTAAATCGTTTTAATTATTTGGGGTTGGTTTATGGGGGACATTAGGGTGGATTGTATAACATATTAAATATTGTGGGTGGAAAATAGTGTGAGAAATAAAAACATAGGGGATTATTGTAAGCTTAAATGCACGTTATATTCGGTTAAAGCAAAATTTGGTTGATAGGATTTACAATTTGAATGATGAACTTTTGCAGATATTTTAGCGTTTTCTTCTATTTTTTTATTACAAAGGTCTAATAATATTACAAAATAATACTAATGTTAATATTAATTACCTTGGGTGTAAAATTTGTATATAAATATTATCCAAACGGCTTTGTAATCAATAAAATTTGAATTGCATAATAAACAGTACTTTAGTACCTATCCTAATAAAATAATACTAATAGTTTAAAACTTAATTTTATACCTATTGTAAAAGCATTGTATCTCTCCTAGATTTTCTCGGGCTTTTGATATTTTTCGCCATACATGCGCATTATGTCCACCACCACAGAAAGTGCTAATACCATTTCCTTTCAAATAGTCTTACTTTTCACCTTGGGGTACCAAAGTAAGCATATTTTTGACCGCAGTAAAAAACTGTGTTATTTAAGCATTCGTCCTCCTGTCTTTTAAAAGCAGGTTATGGCAGAATCGACTATCACTTACAGATAGCGCCATCTACTGGCAAACAGCGGGAACTTAGTTGTATACCTAATACAAATTACAAAACACCAGAAAGGGTCATTTTATCTAGCCCCAACTATGGGCGCAGTTATAAAAAAAATATTTAATATACCTATTTTCAACGGAAAAGTGGTTCAAATCCATAAATATTGCGTGGGAAGAGAACGTTTTTGGCGTGCACAATTATCTGGCGATCAGTCTTCACATTGTCCACTATCCATGCAGTTTAGGCGAATTTACCATTTTTGGTGGGACCACACTAATATTGATCGTTGTTATAAAAAAAATTTAAAAATTAGTCAAAATCGACATAAATTCTGCATTTACTGCATCGCAGTTACGCCAACAAATAATCCAATCATCAACAAATTTTTTAAACTCAATTTCCGTAAAAGACTTCAGTTCATGTCCCAATTTCTTTTTTAAGTCTTCGATCGACTTACATCAGGAATTGGAAACAGAGAAAAATGTCAGTCGGGGCAATGTCAGGAGAATCCGTTGGTTGTTTAATGATATTTGTTGAGTTTTGGCCAGAACTTGGCTCGCTTTAATGGCATTGTGAAATGATGTGTTACTGTTGAGCAAAATTCAATATACATTATTGCACTAATACTCGTATTATCCCTTTCCAGTAATTTGCTCTGTTTCAAAGACCCACTATATCCAAGTAATATTTTTTATTTACTGCTTGACTTTCTGGCAAGACGACATCAATGAAAATAGTCAGTACTACCTTGACTTGATTGATTTCGAGATAGATTTTTTAGTTTCTGTTCGATTTGAAGACATCCTCTGAAGATTGTTGGCTTATAGGCATACCAAACTCGTAAGTCCGTTTCTCATCACTAGTTCTAATGCGTTATGGGAATGCACGATCACAACTGTATAATTTTTGCATAACGACTTTTACGAACTGTTTGCATAAAATTCGAAACTTTCGAAACTGATTGAATGAATTGATTTGTGAGTCGCAGGATGTTCAGTGGCCACTTTCCACAAACTTAAATGACGATTTTCAGCCACCATATCCTACGTCATTTGTCGATGTTAACTTCAGAGCGAGGCAAATCTTTCACCATATCTCGACTACTTTTAATGCACTGTGACGCTCATACGTAAATGTTCAAATCACCGTAAGTTTTCTACAGCATTATTAGGTATTTGGCATACGAAATTCCAATTGCAAAACAAAATTTTGTTGCCTTTGTTCAATAAATCTAACATTGTAAACATACTAAATGACAGATCATGCTCAAGCTCTGTGTCAGTAGAGAAGACAATTATTTTAAGAATTATAACAATCCGTTTAAGCGGGCTTTTTAAATGACCAATTTGCGGTGCCTTTTTTGACAAAATGTAGATCCCGCCATTTGGGCAAGGAAAAAAGGAACATGCCAATACAAAGACTGAACCCACCTTCATCATACAGGTCGCTTTTCGAGAAATTTTGAAAAGTTTTATCATTTTTAGGTCACTTTAAAGCAACGTACGATCATATGGTACAAAACGATGGAAAGAGCCATCTTATAGCATAAATTGGCTAAGTCAATGCATAATGAGTGGAAAGATAACGCTTTTGAAACCTCCACACACAATTTGTATGGCTTTTCTCGACGGTGGGTGAAATCGATCCAGTGCGAAAAACTTAGGCTACATAAGGACTGAACTCAGCATTGGAATAATGGCTATTCAACCTGGGTTATTGAAAAATACCAATGAATCAAGGGTACGATTTATAAGAAAAGTGATGTTAAACCAACCAAATTTTTTTTTTTCTTGGCAATGTTTCAGCGCGTCGTCCTAGATAATATAGTATGCGCTCCTTCCAATTACACATATTGATCCAGTAAGAAAAAATTTTCTTGTACAAAAATTTCAATTTTCGAAAGATTGTGAACAAATTTTCTAATATTTCAACAATTTATTCGTTAATGAAAATCAATATGGGATGGTAATTTATAGATTCATGAAGTTACTGCCGGAAGTACGAGAAGACGTTTTTGATACGCTCACAATCTTATGGACAGGAAACATCAATGAACCAGAATTAAACAACTTAATATTATTTCAAACTATTGTTTCATGTAATATCTTCTCCTAATATGCTTCTGTTGCAACTTTCGTTGTTTTTTTTTTTTTTTGCCAGAAAAAAAGGACCCGAAACCAAATTCTGAATTGCAAAAATTATTCTTTCTCCATATGAATAAAAACTTAGCTACATTTGAAATGTTCACAGAGTTGATGACGGCTTCGTTTGTGCAGCCAAAAAAAAAAGTAGGGATACTCCTTGTCTTATTTTCTTATATTAACGTTTAGTATCCTTTTGAAAGTCTCTGGATTTTCTAGGGAAAAATTCTGGAACGAAAGATGAGGTCATTGCGGAAACTGAAACAGACACTTGATGAATGCTTTTATAAAAAAAGGCATCGTTGGATTCTCTTGAAGGAGACTATTTTGATGAGTGAAGTCAAATTTCGAAAATTGTTTTTTCCATATTTACAGATCTCTCTCATATTTATCGCTTTATTTCGTAATTCAATTTTTCATTTAGTCGAATGAAATTTTGATGCTAATGTAAATCCAATTAAAAAATTAATCATATGAAAGACCAATTTCTTTTCATTAAATTAGGGTTTTTTAAAGAGTTTGCACGGGTTTTTCTTCTTTAAGCCTTGACCAACCAAAGGGCAATGAACAGCACAAGCGACTATAGTGTAAGCTCACTGAATCTGAAAAGCTCTCCCATATCCCACTAATGTTTCTTTCAAATATTTCTCAATTTCTTAAAAAAAATTTTCTACGAAACAATTTCCATTAGTATTACCGATTGTATGGTTTAAATAGCCTACAATATTTTCTATTAGACAACTCCAATAATATACTCAACAGTACTTAGTAACTAAAACCATGTTCCACATGCAATCATACGTCATCATCCACACATACTAGAGAAAACATAAACGCCTTTTGCTCCCTATATCAGCATAATACAACTCTTTCGAAAAATGTCCCCATAAATATCACCACTTTACAGCCCTTGCATCCCTTGCCATGAAGCTATAAAAAATCGTAACATAAACCACCTACGGCCAATAAAATTAGAAGACTTCCTGCCATCCTTCGCCTCGATACAAGTTCCAGAAACAAATTTTATTACAAGCCAACATTTCAATCAACGAAAAATTCAAATTTCAATGGTATTAAGAAAATTTGTTACTCTAACTATTATGGCTGTTTTGTTTGTTGCCTTTTTTTCTTGGCTTTGTTTATTGTACACAGGTAGCAAATTTCATGTGTTTTTGGTTTCCTTCTTTTTCTCATTTGGCAATACGATATGTTGTGCATACATATGTTACATGCCAAACCTCGTCTCATTGCTCACCGCCTCCAAACCAACACAACATTTCCAATACTCCTTTCTCCGAGGCCATGCCAAAAGAGGGGGGAAGGAGTTTAAAACCGCATGTCAATTTACTATGAAATTTATGGCTGCTGTGGGGAAAGCTCTTTGTCTCAATGGCCCACACAAAGTCCACACAAATGTGAGAGTAGTCCTAGAGCTAAAGAAACCAAACAAAAATATGATATTTTTCCGTGTTCACCTTTTATGCGGCAATTCCTTTTTCCGCTGCTGCTGGTTTTTTCGATGGATTTTTTCCAATTTGCCACTTTTTGCTGCTTGAACTGTTAACCATCAGGTTGCCACATACCTGATGAAATTCCGTTTCCCTTTGTTGCGGTTGAACTCAATATTGGCTTTGGAGGCGTTGCACAAGGATGTAAACCTTTAAGACTAGAACGAAAAACTGTAAGTTTCCCTAGATAATTGAATGTAACCCAGCATAGTTTTTTTGTTGTCAAATCTACGGGGATATGAAGTAAGTTGAGTCAGAATTCGCTTGGTCATTGGTGGTCTTGATTATTGTCATGGATAGATAACTTCGAAGAAAACTGGTTTATTTTTGTATGAGGAAGAAGGAAACTCAATTTTTTGTTAGCTTATATAGCCTATATATATTTTTGATATGCTGGTAAAATCTCTTTAAGAATTAGGAAATTACGATAAGTACGAATTTTAATTTTAATCGGAATAGAAATTGATTCTAAATTAATATACGTTGATACAACGCGAGCGTATTAATCTCTTCTATAAGTCTTCGAGATAAAAACGTAAGTAATAAACGCATTACAGTTAACGAAGACATTCGATGAAGTGTACATATTCATCTGTATATTAACATCGACGTGGTTAAGCGCATCAGGTATTGACGTGGCTAAAAAGATCCTGTACAACAAGTCATCGACAGCATACCGTATGAGCGCTGACAAAGGGGGCGATCACAACTACTTTGAATGGACAAAGATTGTTAGATGCTCTCACAACCGAAAACCGAAAGTATTTTTTGTGTGCAGCGGAAAATTGATAATAAATATTATACACATTTTACGTAATACATTCGATCGAATAGATCCTGTTCGGTGGGTCAAAAAATCACACCAGCATAAGCTCAATGAATGTGAGAGGCTTTTTCATTCATGGGATACGGGAAGGAGTTTTTTAAACTTTTGAATACAGTTTATCAACAAAGCATCTGAAATTTGTCAAGAAAATACAATATGTTCATCATTTTCGACAACATATTCGAATCTCTAACTAAATATGATGTTTGTTAACATCAGCTAGGCAATACCCTTTGACGGTTGCACTGTTTTTAAAATGGAAAATTTAGAGTACAATTTTTTGAATCTAACAAAACTGCACAATACTTCTTTAACTAACTGACTATTTAAAATTAGGAAAAGTTTTCCAATTTTTTGAAGGCATCTAACTTCAAATTTCAATCACGACTGTGTAAAAGGAAATCCATTTTTTTTTTGTAAAGGATGGTGTGATAGGATTTTGTAGTCAAAAAAGTACTCAGAAAATTTTGCGACTATTTGACGCAGAATTGGACACCAGCAAAAAGAAAACACGGCATATTTTACACTTTCCTCCGATAAAGACGAAAACTCAAGGCAGGGATCTGAAAATATCAGCAGCATTCATGGTCCTCACACTATAATAGCCAATTTTGTGGTGCAACTTTCGTTTCATAGATTCCATTTCGGTAATTCTGATACAGAAATGCGGAACACTCTCAAAGGCCAATTATTAGAAATGCCAAAAGAATAATGGAAATTGTCAAGTCGAATCGATTGCCCAGCATCTAAATATTGCACAAAAACCGTTTAGAACCACTTAATTAAATCTGAATACAAAATAAAGCTCTATGTATGTATATGTATCTATGTATGTATATAAAGCTCTATGCTATACGAGTTAAGAGAAAAAGAAAGATAATATTCAAGAAAAACTTAATACCCATTCAAGCGGTGTATTTCTTGTGCTTTTGTAGCATACAGATCCATTCACAATTCGTGTGGAAAACTTGTATGTTCAAATATTATAACACCATTTTATGAAGAAGTTTCTACTAAAATAGACAACGACAAGGATATCCATATTAAAATTCCAATGTACTATACACTTTTATACATATCCATTCTAGTTGCATCCAAGGCATATCTTAATACCGGTCGACCCAGCCTTCAATATATCTCTCAATAAATTTATCATTTACATTATATCATTTCCAATTAAAAAATTCTCAATTAATGCTTCCTATAAAACTTTTGAAATCTCTTTGCAAAGACAATCATTTCGTCGCTTACTTTCCAAATATATTTCTTGCATTTTTGCTGGCCATTAATTAAATTTAAATATTAAAAATAAATATTTGAATACATCTTCTTTGCGGTTTTCAATTAAAGCACCAGCTGTGAGAATATCATTAACGTTCCCTCTTTTTGTTGATATTTTCGTGCACAATTTTTACCTTTTCATTGTCTTTGGGTTCAATTCTTAATTATTTTGTAAAATAATTTTTTCGTTTCACTGATTTTTCTCTCTCTCTTTCTCTGTTCTATCTAATCAACGTAGATAAATATAGAAATGATTGGTCATTCTTTGAATTTTAGTTTTTTTGGGAAATGTAAATGAGAATATATTTATTTAATTTATATTCTTTGTATTTGTATGAAAACTGAGCTAACAAAAAAATTTTGGTTAAACTGAATAATGAAATATATTTAATTACAATTTGCTTTGCTATGTCGCAGTTCAATAGTATAGGGTTAACGATTTTTCGGTTTCAAAAGAAAAATTAATTAAAATACACATCAAGCTATGATTTCGATAAAACTTTTTCGTCATAATAATGCTTGGACCTTGCTATTGTGTACGAAATACAACGTCATTTGGATTGGTGGCAGCAGTGGATCCTTTTGAGATTCTTCCAGCTTAATTTTTCTGGAAATATGGCCCAGTGACACCTACAGACCATAATAAGCATCAAATAGTCACTTTTTCCTGATGCAATAGCTTTTCCACAATCACTTCTGGTAACCACCGAGTGAGAAATGAGCTTCATCGTTTGGTATCGTGGAGCGTATTTCCACATTAACGTCAACTTTATTAATTCCCAAAAACGTACAAAGTTGCTCTATTTATACTAAAATTACTTATTCTAGAAAATGCTACCATATTTTAGAGAGAACACATATTTACATAATGGGTGCAACAAAGACAAACATATTTGCAGAATAGTGTTGTAATTATAGACTTAATTCTAGAATGTTATTATTTACATAACAGGCGAAAAGGAGATAACAATAAACTATATAATAGGAGTGAGAGGAACAAACATAAATTATTGTCGTAAACGTAATTCTAGAAAAGTTCCACCCAGGCACGGTTTTGATGATCTTTCTAGAGTATATGCTTAGACAAATTACACTCATATACTACAATCGCTGAAGAAAATTTTGTTTGATTAGAAGCCAACGTTTGAATCACCACTTTTGCAGTAAGTTTTAAATATTTTTACGTGTTCTTCGGCAAACTTTTCACTAAGTAAATAATACTTTGCATGACAGGTATTTTACAGCTGACAGCTTTGCTAGAGCGACGGTTTTGAAACCACTAAATCGATAACCCTGTATATAAAAAATAAAGTCCATTAAAACTATTTTGCAGTTAATCAAAAATTTCAAATGATTCATGGAATTGGAGACGAATTCAGGCAGACTATGGTGCAAGGATTGTTAGTGTGATAATGAATGCCATATGACATAGTCGCTTTTCGGTGGCTATTTTAAATTAAAAAACTTATGAAAACTATTATTTTTGTATTTTTATATTTTTCTTTGATGGTTTTTGTACAAATTAATGGAAAAAAAATTTTTTTTAGAGGCCAAGTAAATTGTGAAAATTCAGAAAGCAAGCGTGCTTTCCGAGTTTCGTATTTTAGTAAAAAAAGATCACTTCACACTTTTGTGTTTTCTATTACAAAAATTACTCCTTTTGATAACTTTATTTACGTTATTTACTAGATAATCATCGCACCATTAAGTGTAAAAAAAAAATTTGATCACTAACTCCATCAATAAAGCTGTAGGATTTTTTTTAGGATTCACTATGCCGTATGGCATATATTTTACTCAACGGAAAAAAATGTTGCTATGCGTTTTGTATTTTTCCTTTGTTTTGGTTAGAAATACGTTACTATTTTGCTTTTGTTTTGATTTGTTGAGTACAAAGAAATGCTTTACTGAGATGGTCATTTAGTTTTTGGAGTTCTGTAAATAAAGGTGCAGTCTCAGCAATAATAACGATGTCTAAAAAGTTAAAAGACGAACAAATAGAAAATATTTTAGTTAATTTTGAAGATTCAGATTTATCTGACCTGGACGATGATGATGAAGAAGAAAATCATGTATTGGAAACGTTATTGGAAACTCTAAATGATAATCAAAACAATTCATTTTTAATCGAGGAGCTAACAAATCCAGATGGAAATATCGAAATATTTGAAAACAATTTAGTTGCGGAAGATGATTCAGTGGAATTAGATGAAGTTACTGATCCATCATTTCAAAAAATTCTTAAATTTAAATGGGCCCATCAACTTCGAAACCAAGACAGTCGTATGAAAGGGCTCCTTCAATTTCGATGCGTCTCGATGGTGTTAAACATTGGCCAGAGTATACAGCTGTAAAACGTATATGTAAAGTACAAGGATGCAAAGGATATTCCAGATACTATTGTTCAAAATGCAACGTCCATCTATGCATTCCAAATGTCAAAAGAAATTGTTTTAGAGTATATCATGAATAAGGTAAGGTAAGCATAGACACATTTATATAATAAATTGGTTCCATTATTCCTTTTTTTTTAGGGCAGATACAGAAGCAACATAATGATGGCAATTAAATTGGCAGTGAATTTACTTTTTTTTTAATTTTTGTGTGTTATATAATAAGCAAAGATTTATTATTTTATGTTTTTCAATGAATTTTGTGAATTCTTAAACTTAAAATTGTATTAAACTGTATTAAATTCCACTAAAAATAAAAATTTATTCTTTTATTTTTTTTCCGTTAAGTACGTTCTATGCCATATGGCATGATGCCTAAAAACCACTTTTGGACAGGAAATATTCAAAACTTAGTTTCAAATATTCATAACGATGGCCTAAGCAATAACAAATTGGATCGTAATGATTTTTTAAGTCAAAAACAAAAAAGAAGTACCGAAAGGGTTAGTACCACAAAGCGGACACCATGTATATCTTGATCAATACAAAGTTTTTCTGATAATTGTAAGCGGCCGTGGCATGATGGTTAGGAAACGCATCACACATGAATGTGATCATGTGTGCGAACTCCTATATAATCAATTATCATTACTTGAACAGGGGTTACCTCGATGTGTCTGACGAAAACTTCGAATAGTCGATTAATCTGCAATAATTAACAACTGCTTCTCAAACTGACTTTTGGAATTGGCATTAAACTATAGGTTCTGGCGAGTGAGTCTAAAAATAAAATGCTTGTGAGCTCACTAAATTTGAGAAGCTCTACCATACCTCATGCATGGGATGTAAGGGAACTAGTTTTTTTTATCTTTTGACCAACTATGATCCCATAGTTAGTATACGTGCATATGATCGTTTATTCGAACTCCAATAAAGCCATCATATTTTTCTTGAGCCGGGCTCACCATGATGTGCTTAACGAATCCTTCGAATAGGCTGGCAATTTAAGAGTCTAATAAAAACTTCTAAAAGAAACAATCGAAAAGATCGTTTAGCAAAACGTTCCATTTGTTGAATTTAAAAATCGCATTCATATAAGTTCAATGAATGTAAGAGGCTCTTTTATATTCCATTCATGGTGTGCAAGGATTTTTTTAGTTTTTGAATATATTTTGTCAAAAAACAGACGAGAATTGGTCAATAAAATACAACCTGTTTATCCGAATTTTTATAGAAATATTTTCATAATTGCATAGGCAAAAAACATGGGTTCGAAAGGTAATTCCAAGTCGCCGATCGCCATTTTATATACATATATGTAGTATTACCAATCATTAAAAAATTTTTCAAACTCATTTTCTGGTAAAGACATCAGTTGTCGTCGCGAATTCTCTTTTGTGTCTTTTGTCCACTGCAAAGGGATGTCTCGCAATGCTAGTTTGAATTTGGAAAGAGAAAAATGTCAGTCAGTGCAATATCAGGTGGTTGCTCAACGATATTTTTGTTACATTTTTGCTTAGAAATTCGTCTACAATGACAGCCTTTGGGATGGTGCGTTATTGTGGTGCGAAATGCATGAGTTTATTCTACACAAACCTTGTCTTCTTCATTGAATTTGCTGCATAATGCATGGATGACATTATTCATCTACCGTCTGACCCTCTGCTAAGAATTTCGAGTGTACAGTATCGCGATAATCGAAGAAAACAGTCAACATTTCCTTGACTTTTAATTTCAGCTTGGTCTTTTTGGGTTTCGCTCAGTTGAAAAGCGTCACTCCAAAACTTGTTGACTAGTTTTTGTATTAAACTTGTAAAAACAAGTCTTGTTATCATTTATAATACGGTCTATTATGGCAGTGTGGGAATTGAGTGATGGGAATGAATGAAAGGAGTGTCGGTTCTACATGTTGCCAGCAACCTTGATGCGTTTAAAGTTTAAAAAAAAAAATTCAAGTCATTCGAGATTAGCCAACCGGCAGCGCATTTCGTACCTAAACAGTCCTGAGGCACAGAAGGTTCTGCGGCAGTATCTACTAAACGTAACTGATCAAATGATGTCCTCAACTGAAACCAACATCGATAAAGTGTAAGAAATGGTGACTGAAAATCGTCATTTCAGTGCAAGAGAGATGGTCGCTGAACTTCTTGTGGCTCGTGAATCAATTGGTACCATTCTTCAAAAACTCAATCTCGTAAAGGTACCTGATGGAATGGTAGGACGAATCAATTCCAGCCTCTATCTAGTTCATAAAAAGTATTATAATTTATGATGATACAAGAGTGTATATGATTGAAATGCCAACCAATCAACAGGCGTCGGAATTGACGAAATCTAATTGAGTTGATTAATACGTTGTTGTTCGCTCGAAATTCTTGCCGGAAGATCAGATGTTAAATGAAGGATATCATCTGGGCATTATACGACATTTCAGGGAATAAATAATTGAAAAATTTCAGGTTTGTAAAAAGGAACGATATTAATTCTGCTCCATGATAACCCACCACCTCACAACGCTATCATTGTGTTGAAATTTGTGGCCAAAAACTCACACACATATGGTGTTCGCTAATGTGGCTCCAGGAGACATATAATTCTTTCCAAAACTCAAATTAATACATCAAGGCTGTCGATAATTTTAGCCGATAGGAGACATGAAAAGAATTCGTCACGGGAACTGAATTCCAAAAAATAAGCTTGGAAACAAGTTTTGTTGACTGGATTATTGGTTGGCAAAAATGCATTATTTCGAAAGGGACTTACCCTCCCTTTTGTCGCTTTGAAGGCGATACATTACATTTGAATAAATAATAAATATTTTGTATTTATTAATCAATTCCCGATATATTTTTGACCGAATGTATGTGGAGTGATTGAATTATAAGCAGTTTTTAAAAATGGAAAAATTTTCCAAAATCCAATAATCTTTGCCATTAAAAGAAACATTATTCACATTTAAGTTTTAAACATTATTTCTTTCTAAGAAATTTCTTTCTTTTCAGATAATCCAAGGCGTCTCTGAGTATGCTGTGATCCATTCTGAGGTCAACAATTTTGATAACGAATTCAGGCATTTCTAGTGATAGCTGCTAATAACTCAAGCAACGATTACTTCTATATCCTTAATAGCATACATGCTATTCTTGATGACTTCGAATTTTGTGTTGGTAATCGATAGTGACGGATTTTTCATATTCCCAAGATAATCTGTTAAGATTCGCTTTATGACCACGTCTTTCAGCAATAATTTCTTAGGTTTAAGTTAGTCAATTTGTGGCTGGCCTTCACTGCTAATCTGCAATATCCGGAATTGCTTTCGTATTTTTCCTAGGAATAGCGCATACCCTGCCCACCCTGTGGCGCTTAAGGTGAATACATTTAGAAAACAGTTTCCTATAGAATGCTGCCTTTCGACAAACACATCGAGCAAATTTCAGTAAATGCTGCCACTACCAACAACCATTAAAGTCATTCGTTTTTAATAATAACTTCTAAAGCAACAGTTTCACTTCCAGATATAAGAAAGTTTCGACTGAAGTCAATTTATTAATTTCCAAACTCTAGTACTGTCGCCTTTATGCAAACAACCCTCCCAATACAGTAGAAGTGTCAACCATTTAAAATGTTTGAATATTCAGACAATATGTTACACACGTTACAAATTTTCGCCTCAGGAAAATTCAAAATTACAAACAAATTACCATTGTTATGATAATTTTCTATTAAAGTGTAATAAAGTCAAGAGACGAACTTACGCTAATAACTGCATACGACGGTGGCAAACAAACCACCCTCCCCACAAAGCTTTGCCTCTTAGAGAAGAATGAAAGTGGTAAGGGGTGAGGTATACATACTCAACTTTGAATTTAAAATCCATAAAATTTCTAGTGAAGTAAAGTGGAGTAAAGGCAAACATGGGAATCTGGCTGCTGGAGTAGTCGGAAATGTTCAAAAATTTTATTTTGTTTTTAACAGAGAAAAGTTTTTGCAAGATTATTAACGGCCTGCAGTATAGATTGTAGTACACCATCGGTAGTTTTTAACTTTCTTTAGTGTATTGTATTATAGAGCTAATAGTCTTTAGAAAAGAAAACAATTACAATTTCCAATTGCTGCTGTAAAGGACAGATTGCAAAGCTGAACGAGGCAGCTGAATATGTAAACATATTGGAAGTATTTTTTCTTTCCAATAAGACTATAATATACCAAAAACTGAATCTCTTTTTTATTTCATATTCAAAATTATACTCTAAAGATAATGGGAATGTTTGTTCTTTCTAATAAATCCAAAGCATACCAAGAGAAACTGCGTTCTGCTTATTCCTTTTTTTGTTTATACGGGCTATTTCTAGTTAGAGTTTTCTCTAATGCAAATGAAACAAATTTATTTCATCATGTATTTATCAACGTTTCGTTGGCTTTTTTCAAACTTCATCAGGAGAGAAACTTTTCTTGAAAATTCATGTGTGAAAAATATGTTCTGTTTATTTCATTTAAATTTTAAAAATATATCTATGATGCGATTGCAACTAAAGCGTCCTCTAAACAATAGAATAGAATAGTAGAGATTGAGTATATGGAAAACAACATGGCTACAGATGAAGTTCGGAAATTTTAAAAATTTTGAGCGGGTAAACTATTGCAACAGCAACAGCGAAAATCTTTTTACAGATGTGAAGAGTCTACTGCAAAAACTGGAAAGACCATATTGAAGTCAGAACAATTAGAAATAAACACAAGTAAGCAAATCATACAACCTCTAATAGGCAGTAGAATAATCTAATTGGCGAGTTAAGAACAAGGGGAAGAACTGGTGTAAAGTTCAGCAAACACCATAGATTATGGTACGATATGACTTAAACTTGTATGCCCACCGCTATGAATTTCAATTCATATTGCCATGAGCGGTATGCCAACTTATAGTCCGGTAATTGACAAAGACAATAGACATATCACCTTGCATCTTATGAATAGCGCATAGAATATTTTCTCTCTTCCAGCACGCATGCATGCTGTTTTTAGATTCATTCAAGGAGATCCATAATTTAACAACGATTGAGAAGGTTTTACTAGACTCACCGATTACTCGACTGCTCGTCGAGATTGTCAAGCACATCGATGTAATTGTTATATTCGGGAATCGAAATCATTGTTCGATAGTGATGCATACGGTTTCCCGTATGCCGGTTTTTTTCAAAATTGGCAATTTCGAACAACTTGTTTAACTAGTTTTTCACTTGGGGTGAAGAATTACAAAAATATTTCAAAACTTTTTGTTAGAAAATATATATTATATATATATACTTTTTTTTTTTTTTTTTTGATTGGCGCATATATATATATACAGGGTGGCGCAATAGAACGTGCATATTTAAAAAATAGATTAAAAAATAAATGCAAAAGGTATGGTTAAAATAAATCTAAGGCATTGTAGAGTAATAAATAGAGTTTATTTTTTAAAAATAACATCATCTAAATGGTGACCCTCTCTACGACGGCACTCCTCTAACCGCAAACGAAAATTATTGAAAACTTTCTTCAGTAATACTGGTGTAATGGCTGCCATTTCACCACGGATATTCTCCTTGAGCTGAACGATGTTTCTTGGATTATTACTGTAGACTTTGTGTTTGAGATATCGCCACAAAAAAAAGTCAAGAGGCGTCAAGTCTGGACTACGTGGGGGCCATGGGATATAACCTCTTTTCGAAATCAGTCTACCAGGGAACATCTGCTTCACCACCGTCATGGAGTCATTTGATGTGTGACAGGTAGCTCCATCTTGTTGGAACCAAGTTCTGGAATTCACTATTCTTGAACTTTCAATTTCTGGAGCCAAAAAACCGTCCAACATCTCAACATAGCGTTCCGTATTAACCGTGACGTTTTGGCCCCGCGCATTTTCGAAGAAAAAAATAACAATTATTCCTCTGCCAGAGATTTCTGCCCATACTATCACTTTAGGACTATGCAATGGTTTCTGGTGTTTGATTTTTGGATTTTCACTGTTCCAGTAACGACAATTTTGACGGTTTACGAACCCATTCATAAGGAAATGAGCCTCGTCAGAGAAAAGGATGTTGTCAAAATTGGAAAATCGATTAAGCATTTCATTAGCAAATGTGAGTCTTGCTATGAAGTCAGACTCTTTTAATTCTTGTGTTAATTGCAGCTTATATGGATGCAATTTAAGATCAAATGTTAAAATTCGTTGCAAACTTCGTCGCGATAATTGTAAGACAGACGATCTCTTGCGAGTCAACATTTGTGGATTTCCTCGTACTGACTCCATAACTCTTTCAACATTGTCTTCGGTCCTAGATGTTCTTGGGCGACCATTTGCTTGTGGTTTAAATGTTGAACCGGTCTCTTCAAAACGCTTTACCCATATTTTAATTAAATTAGCACTCGGAGCTTCACTAATTCGCCGTAGTTCATATTCAGCACAATATAGTCGCCTAGTAGCAATATATGAACGAGAGTTCTTGTAAAATGCGCGCACGCAAAATGCGCGACGCTTTCCGTCGAAGTGATTCATAGCGACTAAAACTTTATGAGCCCGCCAACCCAACGATGTAGGCGCTTCATTATATTGTGTACCCCTGTACCCCTGTGAATGTTGTTACAATAATAAACTCAATTTTCAATTCACGGAAATTCATGCTCAATAAAATATTATTAAGGTCTTGTAACAATTATTGAATTTATAAAACCACTACGAAGGTTTGCAGCAAAAATTGATTCAATTTTCATTCGAATACAATACTTCAAATCATTTAAATTGGTAGAGTTTGTTTCGTGAACTCCTTGTTTTTACTAAATAGACAGATAAAATCAGGTGCAGTAAGGTCGGAAGATTTTGGGAGCCAAAAGATTATGAAGTTTCCTGAAATCAGCTTTTTGAAGAAATTTCGCTGCCATTCTGCTTTAAGAGACCTGGTTATATGACGAGTTCACCAACTTGTTGAAACCACACATAACTAGTAGGGATTCCCTTTCATAGTTCGCGAAAAAAAAACTTTCAAAATTTTTAATTAATATATTAATAGTAAAACTTATCAGCCACGCTGTATATAAATGCCAATTTTGAAAATTAAAAACTAAGATCTAAACTTGTCTATGTCCAAACATTTTTAATGAACACCAAAGAACTGCTAAGAACTGTGTGGTATATAAGATATAAGAAAGAGAAGTCCGTTACTTTTGCATTTTGTTGAAGGTTTTAGTTAGCATAGTTGAAATAATTCGATTTTGGTCATTGATCATTTTGATGGTAATTCCAATATGCCTCTCTCATAGAAACCCTCGCCTTTACTTGGAAAAAAATCGTGGTGGGTTGATTTTCACAATCTTCTCGAATTTTTCATTCGCAAAATTATTTGTCTTGCAATCACGCTGGCCTTGTCCTTATGGAACACAATTGTGATTTTGGTATATGTCAATTTTATTGCAATGTAGCAGCGATTCGCAGAAGGAAATTCAGTTCATTAGGTTTTCTTGCGTTTGCGTTAACTAATCTGTCTGACGCCATTCAAAGTAACCCGATTTCTCTTTGTACAACAAACGCTATAAACAGATGTAATTCATTTTTCATTTCATTTTCAAAAAATGCAATTTTTGCTGGTGCTGGGTCCTGTTTCTTTCACTTTTCCTGGCAGTTTACTTAAACTGTTTTTTTTTATCATTTATTTACTGTTTTCACTTATTGCCGTTGTCATTTCGAAATTACAATCGATTTTGTAAACACTAGTCTTATTCAGAACTTTAATGCAAAAAGTTATCTTTAAATTTCAGGAGTGTATAAGAAAAAAATAAATCCATATCCTTAATGACCTATTCACGGTTATATGCATAAGCCCCATAGTGTATAACTGGTGCTGAGTGGTAACTTCAACCATCAAGGGTTTCCTTCAGTCGCATTAACATCTGCGATTGACGTGCAGCTGTAGCCGCATTTATGCCTGTGAGTCGGTCTGACATTGAAGTTCCAATTTGTGTATCCAAATCTGGTGTTGATTCAAAGTTCGATGTAGAGAGGCAGCAAACCCAATTATTGATTTAACTTCAGCCAATCCCCGACGATTTCATGACATCTGTTACATCCTCTGCCTGTCAAAGAGAGAGAGACACCTTATGAGCTCCATTGCCCATTGCCATCTGCTATAGAAAATGGGACTGTTCATTTAAAATATTTCTTCGATTACCCTGAAATCCTTTAGGGAAAAAGGAATCGCAACGACATAGAAAATTTTTATTACTCTAAAACCACTAATTTGTCCCTTGACAAAATTGAATCTCAAACATTGCGACAACAATGGTAACAATATTACAATTACAACAAATTGTAACGCCAAGAAAGTTTTGTGTGTCTGTGTGGGGGGGTGGATGGGTGGATAGAGTGGGTAGGCAAATCAAGGGCCAAATAATTGAAATCAACGCAAGATGTCGCTTGGTAATATGACATAATGACATAAAAAGAACGACAAAAGAAAGAAAAATTATGACTTCGTTTCCGTAAATGATTTTCATAAATGGGATTTAACAATTAAGCCACGGGGTGGTGTTTAAACATGCAAAAGATTAGGTAAGAAATAGTAAGAGTTGGCACCCTTAAAAAAATATGCAAAAGGTTAGGTAAGAAACAGTAAGAGTTGGCACCCTTAAAAATTTCTTAAGTATCCGTCCCTTTACAAAAGAAGTTATTGTTGGCTTGCCAACCCATATTGTCGGGATACGAAATTGAAGTGACACCAACGCTTTTTGGTGTTTCTTCAGGGCGGCGAAAGATGGTTTCCTTTAGAAATCAGTGGCTAATTTGCTTAATGTCAAGAACAGCTCATAATTTGTCGTCATTTTTCTTTTTTTTTTTTTTACAGAGACTTGTTGACGCTCTTTTCATTTCGGTTTTATTACATTTTATTTTGATTCACGATGAGTTAGTTTAGTTACCAATCCTTTATGTTACCTTTGTTGCCTAAACACAGTGGTTTTTCATAATTTTCTTTCTCCGATTTCCGCATCCGAGACGAAAATTAAAAAATTAAAAATTAAATGAAAATATGTTGATAATGATTTGTACAATCGATTGGACAACAAACAGCAAAAATGAATTCCCATGTAGGAAATTATTATCCGAGAATCAAGTCAAATAATGAATGATTCATTCAGATATATAACAGAGATTCTACAAATTATCAAACTGCCAAACTAATATAATTTTTTGTGGACCGGGAGATGTACTCATATTGTCACTCTACTTGAAACAACTAGAAATACTCATTCGGGACCTCATAAAGTATAAGATGTAGTAAAAAGAATTCCATTATTTTTGCATGACGTTGAAGGCTTCGTTTAGCATGATAGACTGGTGCGATTTATGTCGACAATGCAACGTTTTGTTTGACGAATTGTTGCAATTTTAATGGTAATTCTCTATGAGTCTCCTATAGAAACTCCTGTTCCAATTGGAAAAAATTTAGGACAGTCGATCTTTCCAAGTTTCTCTGGCGGCGAAATTTTCATCAGCAAAATCACTCGCCGTAGGGAGCAGCAGGTAGCAATCACTCAGTGCCAGATCTGGACTATTAGACGGGTGTATAAGAACATCGCAATCATTCTCCTATAACTTCTGGAGAGTTGGTATCGATTTGTTTTCCTTTTGTTTTTCTGAAGAAGCACAATTCCTCTTTCTTCGGCTTAAGGTGGCCCCTTCTGAGAGATTTCTTTCTTCGGCCTTTCCAGCACAGATCCAAATAAATAGATCGGCTCTGGGAAAGCAGCACATAGTTGATGATCTCCTAACAAACCCAATAAACAGCAAAACTTTCCTGTCCATTAATCCTGACTAGGTCGACGTTTGCGGCAGCTCGACCACTACCCCTTTCGCTTGACGTTATGGTAAATGGCACACTTTTCGTCACCAGTCTCCATTTTTGCTTACAAGAGAAGAAAATTTCCACAACTTTTTAAAACATGCTCTATTTTTCGATAAATTCTGATTTGGCTTTTGGTATTTTTTAAATAGAAGGCATTTTGTAATATTTTTTTTAAAGTTAATCCACAAAACGTATCTTTCCAACTACACGCAGCCACCAACAGCTTTTTTTTTTTTTTGTCAAATGGTTTACCTCCCCTGCTATAAGAGATAACCTCAGATGTAAGATATATGCATTATAGCATTTTCAATCATATTACTATTTTATCAATCAAAGAAGGAGCACTATTTTGGTTACCAACAATATGTGTAGTTGCCTAAACAGTTCTATTACATAATGCCAGCTGTTAAACTTTGTAGGTTTTATATCTGTAAAATTTGATTAAAATCGTACAATTTCTGTTATGTTCTGTAAAAGTAAGACGAAATATGAGTGTACCAAGAAAAAATGTTCAAAAACAATTTGAATACCCGAAAAACCTTATTAAACCCCTGTGTCTATTAGCAGCCCACGCCTTGAGCTGCCGTCTGCGAGACAACGTTGTTCTCATATCCGTTTCCTGATGCGTTGCCAAATCAATATTTACTTATATTCTTAAGAAGTTTCTACGAGTTTCAAACTGCTGCATTTTTCATGTTTCTTTTAATTAAATTTTTTTTTTCACTTCTCCCTTTTTGCTGGAAAGTCAATGCCAACGTTTGCCATGGCAGAGAATCGTATACGAGTACATGTGGGGGGTTGGTTTGGGTGTCCTGACATTACAAAGTTGATTGAAGGTGGGGGCGAATGAGTTTGATGCCCTCTTTTATGACTTTATTTATGTTGGTTAGTGGTAATTATAACACCTTTTTCGTTGTTGTAAAGATATGTCGAATCCTAATTATTAGGATAAATATGCTATAAATATTTTACAGGAATTACGCCTGCATACAATTAAGGACAACAATCATTTTTCAGATGGTAGATGCTACCAAAAGAAGATGATGAAAGGGTTACAAAAATGTTATAAATTTTTAAAACTTATGAATTTTAAAGAAGCAGCCTGGAAAATGGAAAGTGTGGTTAATACTGGTAATAGCACTACTCGATATACGAATTCATTAAAGTCGCTATACGAATTTATTACCGTGTACATTATGTTACTGGAAAGATTTCACAATAAGTTTTTGACCCGGTTGAGGCCTTCTTTTTGTTATCGACTGACTCTGTCAAATTGTTCAGCATCTTCACAAAGCACGGGTTGATTCAGCTTGATTTACAAGAATGTGTCTGTTTTACAGGTGTATAAAATATTCTACTTACGCATCTGAAAATACTTTTTTCACCAGCGACGTATACGGATCAGTTTTCCTTATGTCATTTTTTATGACAGGGTATCGTGTGAGATTACTTCTATGTGATTACTTTCAGTGTTGAAATGCATTCATTCAAATATGGTGGTCGATATGTCTTCCTTACAATTGCCTCGGAGTATCCTTATGGACAATAACAACCAATAGCAGCTAGAACATTCTTTTTTCTGTAGCCTGAATTTCATTGCTACATTGCATTTCATTGAATTTCATTCTATTTATTAGAAGTCGATCCATGTTCAAATGTTGCCACCTTTGATTAAGATTAAACAAATTTAAATGATAATGCAATAATGCAATAATTAAATAGTAAAAATTTTCCCGATAGAGCAAAACTGAAGTTTTCCTTGTATAAAATTGATAAAAATTGAAAACTTTATATTTATTAATTGTATTATGTCAATATTCCAATAAATGTCACTAAAAATACTTTGCAAAGATTTGTGTTGACTGATCAAAAATCCAAAACAAAGGGGTAGGATTTGAAATTACTAATATTTCACTAAGCGACAAATGTTGCTGATTTTAGTAAAGCTTCCTTTATGTACGTAGGGCTTGCAACAAATCAGCAGCAGCATGAGCAGCGACACAAGCATGAGTTGTCCTCACCAATGCAATGCGGCAATAAAAGGATTAGTTTAAACCTTTTGTTTGTTTTCATACTAAACTACAACAACATAACAACAGTAATCAGCATAAGCAGATGTTGTAAAGTGAATATATCAGGGGTTAAGATGCTGTGAAAATACAATATAGTTTAATGTATAATAAGAGAAAATAGAATAGGTGCATAATTATGATAGTTATTATAGTCATTATTATAGTCATAGAGTACATGCAGATCTTAGAATAGTTTTGTTAGATTAGTGCAGATACTATATGGAACTAAGAGCATTCTTTAGGATTTAGATCAATAACGCCAGACGAGTTAGTAATAGTGTAAAAAAGATTTTTTTGGAAAAAATAAAAACTGAATTACTTTCCAGACATGATTCTCTATAGAATTTTATGCTTTATACAACTGGGACTTGACAGTCTAGATCATATGGTAAAGCTTCTTTAAATCTTTTCCTTAGTCTATATTATGTATATTCAAAAATCTCAATTGTACGTAGCTGTCGTATGATATTACACGCGTTATTCACCAATTACCATTCGAAATACTCGAACGTATCATATAAAATTGAAAACTTCAGAA
The DNA here is from genome assembly GCA_019455685.1 of Philornis downsi. Lineage (NCBI taxonomy): Eukaryota > Metazoa > Arthropoda > Insecta > Diptera > Muscidae > Philornis > Philornis downsi. The sequence continues at coordinate 466,337 of JAHXMU010000052.1, read as the reverse complement.
TGAGCCACGTTAGACGCAGATACGGCCAATATTTAAAAGAAACAAACTCTGTAAAATAAACGGAAAGAATAATTAATTGTTTTCATTTGTATGTAGTTAGCTGGATAACATTTATTATTATTATTTATTTTTTTTTTTTGTAAGAAAAGTACAGGGTGGCGCACCATTTGTGTTACAGTAAGAAATTTAAATAACTGTTTTTAATCAATGCATTTCATATATTTATTTTTATTATATAGACAATTTTGTAGATTATATAAATAATTGGTTCTAAAGATGCTAGATATGCTCATTAACGCATACGCGATACCTGGGCCGAAAATTATTCATTCAGCCAAAATTTAGCCAACTTACTTGGTATCGTTTTGGACATCTTTTCCTTTACATTACCCTTTTAAAAAAGTCTGGCCAGGTGATCTTGGGGTCCAGTGAAAAGTGGAATCGTTGGATATTAATTCGTTTGAGAAATTTCGTTGAAACTGCGCCATAACCGGTTTGACTATATGTGCAATCGAATCATCATGCTGAAACTAAATGCTATTTTCGGCGCAGTTCTGAGTAAAAAAACTAAAAGACTCCTTCAAAATCTTTAAACGACGGTCCCTGTTTTGTGTTTGTAGCACGAATTGTGCGCTACAAAAAAATTAATCATCCGATATCATCCTAATTATAGTGTTAATACAACAATATGTGAGGTAATAATGAGAGAGACATATAATCCTTCAAAAAAAAAAAAAAAAAAAAAAAAAAAAAAAAAAAAAAAAAAAAAAAACAAAACATGCGACATTAATCACTTGAAAAATGTACTTAAAAGAATTGTTATTACTTTCTTTTTCGCTTCTCTTAATTAAAACTATTGTCCCCTATGCTAATTAGAAGCTTGAGCGCGATTTTGTTTTGCTGCGTCGATTTCGTCACTTTATCTCATGTGTGTTTAGCGATTTTTATAATAGAATAAAATATCGAACAACGAATTTTGTCTCAGAATTCTCTGAAGAAATTGTATTGCAAATAAAATTTCGTGCACCGGTACGTTGGTGAGGGTATGGAGGAAGGTGAATTCTCCGAAGCCCGTGAAGATTTGGCCGCTCTCGAGAAGGATTACGAGGAAGTCGGCATGGACTCTGGTGACGGCGAAGATGAAGGTACCGAAGAATACTAAGAAGGCTCCGATTGAAGATTCAAAACCCCATAAGCCGAAACTGAAATATGAAAACACTTCAAATCCATTTGCAATTTTGTTTTGCCAGAGGGTAACAAAACAACTGATACGAAGAATCCCCTCTTTTGTAAAAGAAAGAAGAAGAAGAAAAGAAGAAGGCTTACATTGAATCTACTTTTTCAAAAGCTCATAGTTATGAACTATGGCTATGGTATTATAGCAACAACATCGAACTATCATGGATAGTGGAGAGTGCGATCGAGCTCCGACACAACCACTTATCATTATTTGAGCGGACGAACACTTCCAGCAGTTGATTAATTGACAAACTACTGCTTCTCAAACTAATGTTCGCAATCATTGGTAATCTGTAGATCCGGTTGCCGTTCGCCATGTTCCGAGAGAATTTTGTTACTATGAATTATTTTCTAAAGACATGTTGCTAAAGACTTGCTAGACTCCATATTCATAAAAAAAGAATTGTAACTACTGGTGGGACACAGATTTACGAGATTTCCATGCAAAACCAATCAACAAGCCTTGGAATGACGCCTTCCAACTTAGTCTAAACCGAAAAATATGCGTCAAAGTCAACTAAAAGTCATGCTTGTGTCAACAATCTTATTCTTTCATTAGTGCAGTGTCATGTACCCGGATAAAGGAAGAACTTTTTGTGGGCATTATGCGGCGTTTAAGACAAATTAAACAATTAAGATGAATTCGTCAGAGAATACCAGATTTCTGGAAGGACAACTAAAGAATTTTCCACCATTTCATAAGGAAATCATTTTAAACAAAATTCATAAATCTATAAGAAAATGAATTTCTGAATGAATCGTTAACAAATATCATCGAACAACTATTCGGACATTTTTTTTAACCAAATTTGAATTGTTAATTCGAGATACTTATTTTCTCAAAGAATTAAAGACTTTCCAAAGATTTTGCGTCGAGAGTTAAAGTTTTTTCCGGAAAGTATATTTCAGAAAAATTTTGTTGACTGGATTATACGTTGGTATAAGCGTTTGGAATGGGTGCTATTTTGAAGGAGACATATTAACTTTGGATTATTAATAAATATTTTTTTGCATCACTGACCAATCTTCGGTACTTTTTTTTGGCGAAAAGTATTTTGTTTAGGAAGCTGGTTCCAAATCGAACTAAAATGAATGCGTTAAAACACCAGCAGTGTACAAATTTGTAGGACTTTAACTGTTACTGAATTTTTCTTATTGTTTTATTATATCATTAACTAATACCTAGTCAATGATTTCAAGGTCTCTTTTTTTGCAAACTCCTAAATGATATTTTAAAAAGTCTTTCAACACTAAGACTTTTCCCCATGTCAGACGAAACATTTAGCAGTAAAAATAATTATCAGTATTCTCTTGTATGTGCACAAAATGTTGCTAACAGAATTCAACAAATTATTTCCGCTGGGATATCTTTAGCACTAGCAAAAAAAAAAAAAAAAAAAAAATTTGCAGATGGCATTCCCATGTTTGTTAAGATATCATAGTTTTGGTTTTGACATTAAACAATTTGGGTAGTTGAAAACCGACTAACCCGAATTTTGAGACAACCGGTTTATGAGATGCTACAACACTGAGTTTAGCAACCTGTATTATGCCTTTGTATTGACAAAAGACAGCTCAGTTAAATTTTGAAATTGGTATGGAATATAGAAGACGCCTAATATTTTTACTCCAAATTATTGTATCTAAAATTGGCATCCACTTTAATATCTATTTGTTAAGTTTGAAACCGATAAGCGCTAACATCGAATGATGCAAATTTTGTTGTCGCTATGATTGGATGTTCATGTCTCAGGGCCATGGAATATAACTGCTTGACAACATTCAATTCATAAAAATAGCTGTCCCATCGCCGATTCTAATCAACAGCATCGTCATCTGTTAGATAGGAATTTTGTCAAGAGCATTTCATATATAAATGAATCGAAATCACTGGGAGGAACATTGAGTCTGAGTGCAGTAGTGCAGCATAAGACAGCAACATGAAGACCATCTACGGTAAGATCTACTCCAAAGTCTCAAAGAACAATTAAATAAATTCCCTATTTTTATTTTACAGTTTCAGCATTCATTTTGTTATCCTTGGCGGTTATTCCCAACATTAGTAATGCCGCTAAATTGGATGCAATTTTGGATGTTAGCAATTTGTGCAACTCTCGCCCAAATGGATTTCGCACTTCAGTACCCGGCAGCTGTTCCAAATACTATGAGTGCCAGAATGGACGCAGCCAAGTCAAAGAATGTCCTTATTTCTTCGATGCGGTAAAAAGGATATGTGTTGCCACAAATCCAGGCTCCACTGTAACAAATTCCTTTTTACCTGATTGTACAGGACCATGTTGTGGCATTATAAATGGCTACGCTTTAAGTAAAAGAAATCCACAAGTATACTATCAATGCAAGGATAACAATGTGATGTCGTCATTGACATGCCCAGATGGCAAACAATTCAATTTGATTACATCGGAATGCGATATCCCGGAAGTAGGTATTACACAATCTGGGAATGAAGCACCTTGTACCGCAACAACAACCACAACTTGCAGCCCAACAACACTAACAACAGCTAAACCTTGTACGAAAACTAGTTTTCCCATAACTACTACATCGGCAACAACCAAAACAAGCTCTACCACCACGACCACAACATCTACTACAACAACTACAACTACTACCTCGAAGCCAACCACGACTACCACAACCACTACTACCACCACGGCAACTAAAACTACAACTTGTGCTAAAACTACAACTACCACTACAACCACACCTATTACAAGCACCACCACAACTACAACGACAACCACAACCACTACAACCGCTACAACTACCACTGCAACTACAACTGCCACGACAACTACAACATCTACAACCACTACAACTACAACTACCACGACAACCACAACTACTACAACTACCACGACAACTACGACAACAACCACAACAACCACGACAACTACAACTACGGCAACAACCACAACTACCACGACAACCACAACTACTATTAAAACTACCACCACCACCATGACAACCACAACAACTACCAGTACCATGACAACCACAACTACTACAACCACCACCACGACGACAACCACCACAACTACAACTACCACGACAGCTACAACTACTGCTACCACTACGACAACAACAACTACAACTACCACCATCACGGCAACCACAGCAACTACAACTTGTGCTACAATCACAACTACCATCACCTCGACAACCACAACCACAACAACTACAACAACTACAACTATCATTACGACAACCACTACAACTACAACTACATCCACCATTCATGGTTCAACAACATCTGCCTGTGTGACAAATCCGCCTCCGACTACTAAATGCAGCACAACTCAGGAGGTTATAACTGAAGCACCCTGTGGTGCATCCGGTAAAATAACGTCTGCCTCAGCTGTCGAACAGGTGAAACCATCGCAAATGCTTCAGAGCAATGTTGAACAGTACTTCCATCATGCATGCCGCGATAAACCCGATAACTTCAAACTGGCATCTTTGAAGAGCTGCAACCAATTCTATCTTTGCCGTCAAGGTGTCGCTATTCCCGTCAGTTGTGGAGATAAGTATTTCAATGCAGAGAAGAATATTTGCGACTTACCCCAGAATACTCGTTGTGTACTACCTCAACGTTATAGGAATCATAACTGAGACCTATCGTGGACCATAAGATATGAATATTCTTATAAATGTCTTCGTTTTATATATGTTCTAATATAAAAATCTAATGCATTCTGCTTAAATGAAACGTTATTATTATTTTTCAACGAATTTATTAGTTATTTTCGAAAAAAAATTTTCAGGCATAAATTCTGCGTATAAAATACTCTGATTTTAAGGAGTTTTGTAAGGTTAATTAATATGCCCATCAAATTAACGAGGGCGTCAAGTAGTATTTTAGGACACAATTTTCAAAATAGAAATACCAATTGGATCTACGAAATCAATTTAAATGAAATCAAAATATTTACACATATTGCCGGGGTTCGCTTCCAGTAATGAAATAGATGTTGCCCTAGAGTGGAGTATGATTGATTCACCAAAACTGGATAGTTTCAAATAATATATTCAGTTAAAACAATAGGTGCTGTAAAATTATTAAATTGGTGCTGTAAAATTATTAAATGCTGCGTTTGCATGGCGAACAGTTACGATTGGATAGCATCTTAGCAGAAGCTCCGCACGCTTACAGTACATAACGATCAAGTTATCCTTTCTAACCCGCGATTGTTATCATTCATACATTTGGTGTTCGCCTGCTCAAACTAGTGATTTTAACAGTTGATACAGTTGAACAGTTGTCTGGACTTATGTCTATCTTTACTGTAAACGGAAAAACTATATATTTATTGCAAATCCGGCAAAGCTGCTTGGCTATTGGTATTAATTCTTACCAGCTTGTGGCAACGAGTGTTCTAAGTCAGCCACTCTACGAAAGTTCTGAAACTTAAGCCCCAGTGTGTTTTAGGACCGTCCACGTGAGCACGAAACGCATAATTATAGCTTAGTCTAGCCTTGTCCCAATCATTCCTTTTAAGGAAATTGAGTACTTTGTTGGAGTTATGAGGGCGTTCCCAAAACTAGTCGACTTAACGAAGAAAACGCAAAAAAATGGGGAGTTTTACATCGATATTCTTTTTCCAGCGATATTCAACAGCATCTACTGTTTATAGTAAGAACTGTCAAACACCTTAAAATAGTCATCAACCGCAGGCTCCACCTCTTCATTGTTGACAAATCTTTTACCACCAAGCCATTTTTCAAGTTTGGAAGCAGAAAATAATCTAAGGGAGATAAATCTGGCCAATACGGTACGTGAAGAAGCAACACAAACTTTAATTCATTAATTTTGGTCATTGTAATAGTGGATATGTGAACTGAAGCATTGTGTTGATGAAACAACACTTTCTCTTTCGCTGAATGCGGTCTTTTTCCACAATTTTATCACCGATAAACTAGCATAATATTCGTCGTTGATATTTTTTTCTTTCTGAAGATAGTAAATAAAAATATTTCCATGGCCATCTCAAAAAACAAGCGCCAGAATTTGCCTGCAAATGGGACCGTCTTACCCATTTTTGGACACGATTGTTCCATTCCAGTCTACTGCTTTCACTGTTCTTATATTTCAGGTGTGCAATGGTGAACCCATGTCTTATCCATGGTTATAATGGTCGCAAAAATCCGCAAAAATCGCCAAACATTCTACTGAAACTTGTTCACGACGTTTTTGCTGCTTTTGACTTTTGCTTTTTGCTTTTGAAAGCAAGTGTAGCACCCATCTTGGGCAGAGCTTTCTCATCTTTAAATCTTCGGTCTATATACGATATAAAGCCGTTATTGAAATGCGTATCATTTCAGCTAGCTCACGCACATTCAACCGACGATTATCTAATACCATTCTCTTAACCGTGTCTGGCGTGGACACCTCAAATGGTCGGCCACTATGGTGTTCGTCTTGGTAGCTTGTACGGCCTCGGTTAAACTCTGCTACCTAATATTTTACAGTCGTAAACGAAGAAACAGACTCACCCAGAGTAAAATCTAGCTGGGCTTTAATATCGTTTGAACTGAGACGTCTCAAATAAAAATATTGAATTACATAACAATGACCAATTTTTCCACGTTTACAAATGCACTGAGATCCTTTATTTTTAATGGCTCAAATTATAATACTAAATAACGTGGAGCCTTGAAATTTAAAACATGCGTTTTATGAGGTTGCCACTTTTCTCCAAAGTATTTTTTTTTTTCAAAACTACTGGCACCAACTATACGTCAAGTTGGCTAGTTTTGCGATCGCCCTCATAGTATTCTGCTGGAGTGAGTTACTGAAGATTTTAGATACTTAAGGATATCGCTAGTACAAAAATCAATTCATCTAAACCAGGAGCATTAAATGCCTCCTCATAAGCTACTTATATATAACTTATTGTATTGCATTAATATAATATAATATTGGATTGTAATGTTGTATTGAAAGCTCCCGAGAAGCCGATGCTCGATAGCCATATCGGAAAGTTTTTGCTCCTGAAGAATATAAGATTTATTTGATGGGACTTTTGTAGCACAATGAATATCGCAATATAATCGGCAAGAATGGACAAGTTCTAGGAATATCTTCCAGTTTCATAAAAACCTTTTTAAAAAAAAGGACACTTCAAATCTAGGAAGGTGTGATGAGTTGAAAAACATCGTTAATCGAGAGAACTTTGGAAGATTCAGAAAGCACTGAGAGTGTGATCGAAAATGAAGAGCTCCTCCGAATGACCATCAACGCCATACCAATTAAAATCATATCGTATTGAAATCCGAGATTTGCGCCTCAAAAACCAATTATGTATGTCGCTGATTATGATGATATGATAAATTATATTGTGGACGCGTGAAATTTGGAGTGGTACCAATACCTTAATGTTGTTGAAAAAGGATCTTCACGTTACAACCTGTGGAGGGGTAATTTTAAAATATTAGCAAGTTATAGTGGTCATTGGTACAGGAGATGAGGCTGGAATCTTTGCTCACGATGTGAAAACAATCGACCAATCGAGTAAATATCATGCCGGATGTGAAACAAGACCGAAAATAACGGACCGAAGTCATTCATCATGTTGTTATGCAGTACGAGTTTGGTTCGCCAGGCCAAACTGTCAGCAAGGAATGTTATTTGAGTTGTATCCTTTGTCTAGCTGAATCTAATCGCAAGATGAAGAAGAGATAACTCTTGGATTACCATCTCACAGTGGAACACATTACTATTCCAAGTTATCTTATACATAGCTGAGTATCTCGTATTGTCACAATTTTTTTTAATGTATCACTTACCGCTGCCACTAACAAAAGTTTGATAATATAAACTAAGAAATTCTAACGAATTTCCATACAGACAACATCAACAAGCACAACATTTTATATGCATTAACATTATTTGAATG
>JAHXMU010000052.1:420210-433239 GCA_019455685.1 Philornis downsi | reverse complement strand
TTTTTTTTTGCGGAGCTTCGTCAAAGACCGTGTTCACGCGAATAATTTCCATACGTTGCCACATTTGAAATTCAACATTTGTTCCATTATCGCCGAAATACCGCCCGAAATGTGCGAAAAAGGGATCGGAAACTATTTCAAAAGGATCCACTGCAGCAACCAATCCAGAGGTGTTCATTTAAATTACTGTATTTCATACAGACAAGTTCGGAGCATTATAATGTTTTATTGAAATCATAGCTTTATGTGTGTTTTATTTAACTTTACTTTTGAAACCGAAAAATGGACAACCCGATATAAATGTGTGTGTTTGAGTGTGTTTGGTGTTATTTCCGTTTCCGTTTCCGCTGGGAAATTAAAGAAAAAGTCTTCCGCAAACGAAAGGCATTTGACGAAGGCAGAACGAAACGTATTTATAACATACTTATTTTCTACTTCGCTGTTACCTCATCTTCTTGGGTGTATGTGGGTGTGTGTGTGTTTGTGCTTATGAGAGAGAGTGTGTAGGTTGAACATTTAACGTTAATATATTCTGCACAATTTTTCTTAAGGATCTCAAGTCTAACGAGGGTTAATATTTTTGCGATACCTGTGCATTTGACATAGGTTTCTATAACGCGCAGGTATGGTAAGTTGGTTAGACTATTACATAGTTATGGGAAACATGTGAGAAAAGCTCTGAGGCAAGTAACAACTTATTCAAGTATTAACAGATGTTCATAAGTGTCAATTTGTACATTCTCAACCAGAAGAATGAAAAGTTACAGCGTATCGGCTAAAACTTTACATATTGGAATTTTATTATAGTTTTGTAGTAAGAACAAATGAGCTAATTTCAAGTCCATTTTGGTGACCGATTTGTCAAGTGAAATTGTCGCCTTTAATTAAGAATTAAAAGGCTCCATTAGCCTAACATTAGGTCAGTGTGATTATGGAAAGACTTGGTTTTTTTATAGAGGAAAAGAATGATCAAAATATTACGTATGAGAATGAAGCGTTTAAAACATACTCATTCATCTGACGATGAGTTGGTACATAAATCATGACACTAGAGCAACAAGGAATTGAATCCAATATGGGCATAATTGATCTTTTCTATATATTCTCGTAAACGTTTTAATGTTGACCGCCATCAAAACAAACTTAAATCTAAAAACGTTTTGATTTGTTTCAGCTTTTGGCATTCTTATCAAAATTATAAAAAATTGGTCTCCTGAATTGGTAATTTTGCAAATTCTCAAATAGCTGTTGAAATTTGTAAGAGTCTGTAGTATCGTAAATTCTAAAACTAATTATATGAAGTATTTTCACCTTTTGCGGTTTTAATGTGAACATTTTTTCTGCACCCAGGCGAAACTGCATAAAGGATCAGTTCTGATTCAGATTTAAACAAACAAACAAATTGCATATAGATAGCAATACTTTCACTTCAAGTTCTCAAATCAAAATATCTGTATTACTATGTTTTGAGAGAGATATCAAAACAATGTAAAGTTTATGATTACGGTTCAAAGTATGAAATAACTGGTTGTTTCTGGTAAAATCAGAAACAGATTTGACTCTAAAATAAGGGCATACTCATAATAATTTACTGGAAGTTTGAAGAACGTCTTTGCTATGAACATTTGATTAATAAATACTCAATAAATATTATTAAATACTGTCCCAAGTGTACAATATCAAACCGAAACAAAACTGAACCAGAAGAAAAGATAAAAAACGATAAAATCTATTGAAGTTATTAATGCTCTACCCCTGCCAAATAAATTGTATTACTGTAAATCATAGTACTACAAAAACCAAAGCCTATCTGCCCACGAATCCGTCCTCATTTGGAAAATAATTTCACGTAAATGACGAATAACGCTCAAATTATATTTCTTTTTAACACTTTTATACAATGAAGAAAAAACTCAAAATTGTCAATACCGCGATGGTCGAAGAAAGCTGTAAAGATAACCTTGATTTGTGTGTGAGTTTGATGCACTTTTGTCTATCCTGCTTCCCTTTTTTCGCAACATTCACTAAATTGGTTAGTTGTTTACCAATTAGAAGCTCTAAAACGTGCTCTTCACGCATTTTTATATTAAGGTCTCATTTGAAAAAATTTGATGTTTTGGCACTAATCGCAATTTGGCGTATCTGAGGCAAAATTTATTTTCCAAAATTACGTTGGCTGATGTGTTTTGACCACCAAATCTTCGAATTAGTTGGACATGACTATCACTTGTGCAGGTTGATATTCGGCCGGGGCGCTATTCATCTTTCACTCGTTCGCGGAGTTTCTTTGAATCGTTCATTTCTGTTTCTTTCCAACAATGTATTTTAACGGAAGGTCTTTTGTGAAATAAAAAGAAGCTTCCGCTTCAGAAATTCCATTTTTTAAACAAACTTGAATGCAAATTCTTTGCTCAATAAAATCACGCATTGCAAAAATCGTCGAAATCATACAAAAACGAACGTAGCTTAAAAACACTAAGGTCATTTGGGACAGATGTCTGTCGTTATGCTAACAAGTTAGAAAAGAATATTTCTGAGATTTGATATACCAGAATAATTTAAACTGAAAACTGGTCTTACTTTTTGCACACATTACAACTTCATATTCCTGAGTCATAGCACCAATTGTTGGTTGTCGGTTTTGATGAAAAAGGTCAAGATTTTGCCTGGTATGAAAGTTTGGTTTATTAAGCTTAGTAAAACTAGATAAAAATAAATATATTTTTATTCTAAAATTCTATATGAGAAAAAGAGTAAGTTGGGGTACAAATCGTGCCACTGCTAACTGTCAATGCAGTTTGTCATTTAAAGATGTTTAAAAGAGTTTTTTTTTAACCAAAATTTAGCGGAAGACGTATCCATTTCAATAGCATTTGGTTCTAGCAGGATGGAGCAACTGCTCACATAGCCACGCCTGTTATGACGGAGCTCCAGTAAAACTTCCCAAACAAATTAAAATCCAGACACTCCACTTTTCGCTGGCTGACTGTACCAGACTTTTTTTAATCGAGTTATGACAAGTGGTAGTTGTTCAAAATGAAACCAAAGAATTTGATTTAATTGAAGCAGTCCATTTAAACCCATAATTGAGTCAATCCAACGAAAATTCCCAAACAAATTAATATCTTGAAACTTCACTTTCCGCTGGCCCCCGGTGCCACCTGACCTGACTATACCAGGGTTATAACAAAGAGGTTTACAAAATAAAACCAAGGAATTTGACCAAATTAAAGCAGTCCATTACAACAATAATTGAGGCAATCCCGCAATGAATAGTTTTCGGATCAGGTGTCGCATAAAAGTGAATGAGCTTGGAAGTCATTTACGGTCTATCATTTTCAAAACCAATTAGTTATACAAAATAAAATTGAGTTCTCTATACAACAGAAAAAAAAAATAAATGGAATACATTGACTAAAACTGGCCGGAAGGCTTTAAGTTACAAGCCAGAAATAAATAAATAAATAAATAAAAATAATTATTTGAATTTCTTATTGTAGTGCAATTGGTGCTCCAAGATTGTACAAGATTATTCTTTACTTGGCCCCTTTCAATATTTTTATTCACTTTATCTCAAGAAATTAAAAGCAACCAATAGTTTTCTGAATCTTCCTTAACCGACTTTTTATTTTACCCCCACAAAAATACAGTTCCTTTCTGTAATAGGTCCGCTTTTTTCGATACCAAATTAATTAAATATGTTAGAAATGAAATTTAAACCAATCCTAAATAGTTCTAGTTAAACCAGTCTCCAGTGGCATCAAACAAATGGAAAGGTTTGAAGGTTTTTTTTATAACTTTTTGCGATTATAACAACTCTACACACTACGAGTTCGTTCAAATTTGTCAAGGTATCACTAGTTATGACTTTTTCGGGGAAAATATCACTTTTATTGAAAATAATTATTTTCACGGTGTGTTTTTTGAATGCTCCCAGACTAGGCAATCTGGGAAAATTTGTTTATATGATAATATTGTATATATAGTGTGATGGTAGTTCCTCTGAAATATCGAAATTTAGATTCATTATCGGAAATTTTGTCTTAACGGAAATTTACATTATTAAGAATTCGACTGCAGTAAAAATAAATAATGAAACTAAACTTTCTTAAAATATAAAAAATCTTGTATTTTGTTAATATAACATCAATATATTAATATATTTTAGGCATGTTAAAGAGAGTTTTAAACACCAACAGATTTGTCTGATGGTGTGATGGTAGTTCCTCTAAAATATCGAAATTTAGATTCATGATCGGAAGTTTTGTCTTAACGCAAATCTACATTATTAAGAATTCGACTGCAGTGAAAATAAATAATGAAACTAAACTTTCTTAAAATATGAAAAATCTTGTATTTTGTTAATCTAACATTAATAATTTAATATATTTTAGGCATGTTAAAGAGAGTTTCAAAGATCAACGGTTTTGTTTGCAGTAGCAGATAATAAAATGTTTTCCAGTGTTCCTGCACTTTTGGAGGAATATTTGTTCTCTGCCTGGAGGAGTTGAAATGTATTAGTCCGTGGTGAAATTAAGCACTTCTATTATTGCCCAACCTGAAACGTAGTTATACTTGGCTTAACATACCGCCGTTTTCTTCGAAAGTAAATAGTCTTAAGTCGCCCGTGTAAGAAAGAACATGGCTACCTCTCTACTCATGTGTTAGCAGTAAAATCCTATTTTCTTGTTATGTCCCTGTAAGCGTGTAGTTGAAGGGCACAACGTAAAGGTTTGAGTGTGCAATGTAGTTGGTTCGGAATAGTTCATTAAGTATTTATGTCAATTTCTATATTTCCTCTGCTCTGACACCCCACTCTATTGCAGGGTGAAAAAGGTAAAAAGCTAAAGGATTCTGTAGGCATATATTTTAAGTTATAAACATATAAGTGTACATGCGATCATTATAGCAATAGGCATAAGCATGTTTGCCTGTGTGTGTGTGTGAGTGTGATAAGAATATATGGCAAATATATGGCTATGTAAGTTGAAGTTTATTTGACTCCCGGTTGAGTTGGGTACCTTAAGGTTGATGACGTAAATGCTTTATTAATCGATAGGTTGCAGAATTAATTTGATGCCGAAAAAGTTATAACGTTAAACAAATGATTATGTATACATATGTACAAATATGTATTATGAATTGGGCAGAAACTGGTTGTTTGGTTACTCGGTTTTGTAATAGACGATTGACGAAGAATCGAGATATTTATAATATGAAATAAGTTGAACATTTCAATTTGTTGGAATAAACCTAACTAAGACAAACGGCTCTTTTTATAACAAACTAGATTGCCTAATGAATATTCGTCATCTACATTTACCCGGTAATAAAAGAGACTCTAGAGAAGTTAAAAAGATCTGCTGATCGTAATCTAGCTGTGGTGAAAGATAGACGAATTTAACACGATTTTGGTACAAAAGGGATACTATCATTTTTGACACCTTTCCAATATTTTTTTACCTGATCCTCTTAATCAATGAAAACTCTTTTGATCATTTTCCTCTTTCATTCAAAATTGACATAACCGGTTAATTTAAGTTATTAACGAACAACAATTTTAAACGCCGGGTTATCTTTTTTCCGGTTTCAAAAGTAAAGTTATATAAAGCACACATAAAGCTATGATATCGATGAATCTTCTATTTAATTATAATGCTAAGACCTTGCCATTGTGAAGTACTGTGTCATTTAAATGACCGTCTTTGAATTGGTTGCAGCAGTGTATAATTTAAGATAGTTTCTGATCATTTTTTCTCACATTTCGAGCGGAGTCTCAGCAGTTACTTAATGAATATCGATTTTCAAATGCTCCAATATTTAGAGATTATCCGTATAAATACGGAGGTAGCGCCTCAAAAAAAGTCCAACGGCATCGAATTGTATGATCTTTGGTATCCAAATGACATCACAAAAATTGTGATATTACGCTTTCTGGAAATTTTTTATGCAATAAAGCCAAAGGTGGTCTCGTTCTGTGGTTCGTGACACCGTTTTGTTAAAACCATATATCGTTCAGTTTATAATTTTCAATTGTAGGCCAAAAAAAAAGTCGGTTATCATACGGCCATAGCGTCTTGAATCGATATTCGGATTATCCGCTACACCTTCACTAACAGAAACGATATTTTCGATTGTGTACTCGTATACATTGCGATGATGCACAGGCCTGGCCACTTCTGTGACGCTTTAAGTCTCTTCAAATTTCTTTATAATCTTGCCAATTCCATGCACAGTAGGTCGATTGCAAGGACCATAATCACCCCGTAATGCACGAAAAGGGCCCGTGTTTGAATCACCACTTTTGTAGTACGTTTTAACTTTTTTTACGCGTTCTTTGGTTGATAAACGATCCATATTTGTAAATAGCAAACTTTTCACTAAATAAACAATACTTCAGATGACAGGTATTTAACAGCTGACAGCCTTGCCAGACCGGCGGTTTTGAAGCCACTAAATGAATAACCATGTACACGGTTAAACAATTTTAAATTTTGGCATTAGAACAAAAGAAAAAAACTTAACAATTTTCACAATTCTTGCAACGACTGCCGGTTATAATAACCTAATTTCATCAATCTATTTGATGTAATTAGAAGGAGCTTCCCAAGAAGCGGAAAATATGCTCGTATGTCATTTGTGGAAGCTCCCTATGAAAATACTATTCTTATAGAATGAATTCCAGATTCCTATTTGTGGGAATAAACCTCTGCAAGATGGCTCTTTTTATAGCTCGTTTGCCAACTAGAATGTCAGAATGTCAGATTTCTTTCTGGGTGTGCATTTTCAAAGACTTTTAAGACTCACGTTGACCCGCTGATCCGAATATTTGTAGTTACTGTTGGACGTAGAAAACAACTGACTAACCGGTTTTCTGTTACACATCACTAACAGCTTCAATCACCCTGACTTATTTGTCCTATGTAAGCATATATTTGTATGCATTGCTGTGTTTCACTTTTTGACTTGTTACTGAAATGATACTCTAAGAAGTCATTAGAACAAATGTATTATATGCGAATGAATGAATGAAAGAAGCTGCCACAAAATTTCCTCTTAAAACGAATTGAAAAAGGTTAAAATGTAGTTACAAACTTCCAAAACAAACAATTTTATTATAGCAGATTTTAATGGCAATGACACCTGTCACGTTAACTGCTGCCATCCATACCTTAATAAAATATTGAAAAAGTCATTTAACACAGAAAAACACTTAACTCGTTCCGGATCATACATACAAGGGAGGCAGGGCAGGGGTATATTCAAAATGGAATTCCAATGCAAAATATAAGAGAAATGTCGGCTGTTGTGAAATGTGAAAATGCTGTTTATATATATTATTATTGAAAAGCGGTATCTAGGAAAAACGTTACAATATGCGGAATATATTATATGTATATTGGCTTGGATTTAAAATGCTGTCATAATGTAAGATATTTATATTTATAGAGTCATAAATAAAGTTTAGGGTAATTTCATTAATATAAAATTGTAACAAAATTTTAGAATTAAGCTGTATAATAACGGTATTAATGAAAAATGTAAATGCCATATTTGAAATCAATAAAAATTAAATGTCTCCCCACTTCAAATTGTTATTTCTATGATTTTCATCTAATGTAAGACTCTGTAATTTCTAGCTGAGGCAATATTAGTCAAGTTCACAGTTGTCCATTTAAAGGGATCAACCAATCAACCAACGAAATTATTACGAATAAGAAGATATTTCAGTACTTCATAACTTATGCAAGCATAGATTTTACAATACAAAAACTTTTTTTTTACTGTGAGTAAATTTAGAATTTTTCTAAATTTGACCAGGATTTTTTGATCTGGGATCTCAAAGTACGAGAACAAGCAAAAATGACCAATGTGGACTTATTGTCCTGAGTCTGATGAACAATCTCATATACTATAATTTATGTCAGCATTGATTTATGAATTTTTTTAAATCTGACCAGCCGTGTTTTTGGCCAAAGTAAAAGAACCAATGCAAATTCAAAGCCTTGTGAATAATTTGGTATGTTGTAACCTAGACCAGCGAATGTTTTTTTTTTTTTTGCAAAAATTATTGAAGGAAAAATTTGCAAAAATTTTGTATTTTGTGAATTTGTTCAGGAATTTTTGGGTCTGAAATTCCGAACTGCAAAAAGTAACAAAAAACTATTAAGAAAGATCATTTAAAGGTCCCGAATCCTATAAACGATCTTGTTGTATTGACTTTATAAATATTTGTGGAATAAAAACTTTTTCATCATTGTGATAAAATTTAACATTTTTATACATCTAGCAAGGACTGGGATCTCAAAGTGCCTGAAATGACAAAAAAAAAAACTGCTAATGCACGTTTAAAGTTCTGAGTATTGTGAGTAATTTTTCTTGGAATAACAATTAGAGATGCAGGAATTTGTGAGAAGATTGTGCATTTTTGTATTTGTTTTTTACATTTGGTCAGGACATTTTTTGACCTCGAATCCCAGATGAGAAGAAACGATAACTGTATGTTTAAAATTGTGGGTTTTTGCGAATAATTTTGTGTATAATAACTTTTGTCATCAACAATTTTACGCAAATTTATAACTGTTGTGGGAAACTTTTGCGTTTTACCAAATCTGGCAGGACTTTTTTCACCTCAGTTTCAAAGCACAAGAGCTGAGAAAAAGGGACTCATGCGAATTAAAGTTCTGAGTTCGATGAACCATCTCGTATAACAAAGCTTATGTGGAGGGCTGGATTTTATAGAAATTCGGGGAACAAACACTTCAAAATGGGCACCTTCCGAAACAAAATACTTATGGCAATGAATAAATCAATAATCAAAACATTTTTGTAAAGCATTTTCCGGAAAATACTTCAGTTTTATGTTTTCTACCAACTACAAACGGAATAATCGAAGTGTTCATTAGAGTTTTAGAAAGAGGAGAAAGCCAGTCAGTGCCATATCAGGTGAACACTATGGTTACTCGATAATATTTGTTTAGGTTTTTAACCAAAAATTCATTCACAATGATAGCATTGCAAGACGGCTTAACATAGTAGTAAGAAATGCATCAGATTTCTTCCCAAAAATGTATCTCTTTCTCGATGAAATTTTCTCTCTCAAATGCCATTTTAAGTCCAAATAATATTCTGTATTTACCCCCTAAGCTTCTGTCCAATATTTCGAGTTCCAAACACCGAGATGATCAAAGAAAAGAGTCAACATTAATGCAATTTCTGATCGACTTTAACGAGGTGTTTTCAGTTTCGACCCAGTTGAAGGGCGCTATTCCGAAACTGATTACATGAATAGTATATCATGCTCGTAGGCATATCTCTCATCACCATTTATCACAGTTTTTATGAGTGTAGGTTCGAAATTGACTCATTCTAGAGCGCCTTCAATTATGTTGACGCTATCGAGTTTGTAAGAAAATTCATATTTTTCCACCGACAGCGAATTGTACACCCAAAAAATCGTGTAGATTGGTACGAATTGATTTGTGAGGCACAAAAATGTCCAAGGCTATTCCTTTTAGTTTTAAATGATGATTTTTAACCACCATTTCCTTCACTTTTCCTATGTCAATTTCAGTTGAAGACATTAATGGTCGACCAGAGCTATGGACATTTTCCACCTCATCTTGACCGCTTTTGAATGCACTCTGCCACTCCTATGAATTTGTTTTTGATATAGTTAATCCATTGCAAGTGTTCTGTAATATTTTCAGTGATTAAACATATAAAGTTAAATTTGCAATACAACATTTGATTTAATTTTTAAATTAATTTGTTTATTCGGGATTGTAATCTTAAGCTTTAAGGCCGATTTGATTAGATTACAATATTACAACAAATCTTCTCCACAATACAATAACAAAGACATTATATAACTTTACAATACTAATGTTATAAAAATCTTGTGTATTTTAATAGCGGAAAAATATGATCTATGATATGACAGTCCACTTCACTTATTAGAATTTTTCACTTTGTATGTTTTTCGTTGTAAAATACGGAATTATAACTTTAATTGGAATTTACAGCTTCTCCGTAATATAACGAAAAATTTAATAAAAATTTAAAAGTTAATAAATACCATTACCTTTTTTAAGATTTAATTAACTAAGTAATTGAGATATTATACAAATAATGGCTCAAAATAAAAAAGTAAAGAAAAAGTAATAAGTTTAGTGATAATCATTTCCCCGTTCAGAATGGAAAAAAATGGACAACAAACTATCTGACGGCAATGCCAATGAGAAAAAAAAGGTCTCAAGCGGACAATTATTGATGAAGAATATCATTGAAATACGCAAGAAGTCTCTTTTTGTGTTTTGGAATGAAGAGAACATATTTAATATGTTTGGAAGTTTATTAAACTGCCTGATTCCTCTTACTTCAAACGATTTGCTCATATAATATTTTGTGTTATGAATAATCGATTGATTAGTGCGAATTGACTGACCAGATTTAAATAATTCTGCAAGAAACAGCGGTGGTTGAGTTTTAATGGAATTAAAAAACGAAAGCAACGAACAAATAACTACAAAATTAAGAAAAGCACAACCTAGAAATTGTATCTCAAAAGGAGACACGTGCACAGTTCAATAAAGACAGAAGTGATAACGTACACGTGTAACACGATTGAAGGACAACTGGATTCTCATTATATTGCTTTTAACTGTACCGGCATAATTTTCGATACCATAATTTATATGTGACATTATTAAACCATGTACTAATTTTCGTCTAACATGAAGCGGAATTATTAAATAGGAATTATATAATGGCCAAAGGGTCATATTTTCGCACGAAACTACTCTGTAAGTATGCAAGTCAAACGAGAGCTTATCATCAACTATACGAGGTGTGTTCAAAAAATTTCGCGTGCTAACTGCATTCGGTTTTCGATAAATTTTTTTTTTATGTTGGTACAGTCGTCTCGAAGATATGTTGACATGTTTAGTTTGTTTGTGAGGGGCATAAATGAAACAAGTGTTTTGAGATTTTCAGCTATCGAAAAAAATGGATCAAAGAAGTTGCATCAAATTTTGTGTAAAAAATGAAATTAAGTGCTCAAAAACACTTGAAATATTAACAGTGGCATGCAGTGAAAGCACTCTGAGTCCAAACAAAAAATGTACACGTTTTTAACAGAAGGTCGAGAAGATGTGAATGACCCTCGCTCTGGACGCCCCGGCACATCAACAACCGTACAAAATATTGAGAAAGTGAAGAAAATTGTTGTTATGGAGAATCGTCAAATCATAACTAGCGAAGTTGCTGAGGTTGTCGGCATATCGGTTGGCTCATGCCATGCAATCTTTTCGGAAATTTTGGGCATGAAGCGTATGGCAGCGAAGTTCGTTCCAAAATTGCTGAATTTTGACAAAAAAAAAAAAACGTCGCATGAGCATCGCTCAGGAATTGTTGAATGATCCAGATGATGATCCAGATTTGCTTAAAGGGTCATAACTGGTGACGAGTCATGGGTACAGGAGTATGTTTATGACATCGAAACCTAAGCCCAATCGTCCCAATGGAAGAGTCCAGAAGAGCCAAAACCAAGAAAAGCACGTCAAGTTCGATCAAATGTTTAGGTTTTGCTCACTGTTTTCTTCTATTACCATGGCTTAGTGCATCAAGAGTTCTTACCACAAGGTCGTGCGGTAAATAAGGAGTATTACCTTGAAGTTACGCGCCGTTTGCGTGAAGCAATACGAAAAAACGGCCGGAATTGTGGACCAAATGTCATGGCTTTTGCATCGTAGTAATGCACCTACTCAGTCATCTTTGCTTGTGACAAAGTATTTGGCCAAAAAGAACACCGTTATCATGATTCAGCCACCGTATTCACCATAATTGGCCCCCCTGCGAATTTTTCCTGTTCCCAAGATTGAAAAGACCTTTGAAAGGACGGCGTTTTACGACGACTGAAGGGATAAAAACCGAATCGCTGAGAGTGCTCAAGGACATACCAGAAAGTGGATATCAGAACTGCTTCAAGGATTGGAAAAAACGGTGGCACAAGTGTACAAGATCTGAAGGGACTACT
The DNA here is from genome assembly GCA_019455685.1 of Philornis downsi. Taxonomy (NCBI): domain Eukaryota; kingdom Metazoa; phylum Arthropoda; class Insecta; order Diptera; family Muscidae; genus Philornis; species Philornis downsi. The sequence continues at coordinate 421,202 of JAHXMU010000052.1, read as the reverse complement.
TTGAAGCAGATAAATAGAAATTGATGAATAACTAAATATTTTTTGAGAAAAACTAAAATTTATCTCATTATTTTAACACTTCGTAACGCCCAAACATTCAACATTGCTTTTGTCTTAGACGGATTCACTTTAAGTTTATTTGAGGACATCCACACGAAGGGACATTGGAATACATCCTCCATTTTTGTTTGAATAGCTTTACTATTGTGGTAACTTTCATTGAAAAGCAGCTGAGCATCATCAGCATACGCAAAGCATAAACAATTACCCAACGTACTAAACAGATCATTTAAGTACCGAATGAAAAGCACAGATCCAAGTACTGAACCTTGCGGGACACTACATCTGACTAGCAATACGTCCGATCTATTGTAAAGATAGCAAATACTTCAGATGAACTGAAAATATCGATAACTGTAAAAAAATTAAATGGTAGATTTCACGCAAACTCGGCGTAAGCATAGATGACAGTTGGACAGGACAGTTAGCAGGGATTTTAAAATGTTTCGCTTTTACTAAATATATCTTTCAATTTTTCTTTTGAAAGAATTAAAACACGTTATTTAAATTTTATGTCGTTTGCACATTTAGTACTAATACAGTTAGTTATGGCGTCATGTAATTATATTATGTTGTTATTGATTTCTATATTGTTAAATTATTTCTGAGATGTTGCTTAAATTACTAAATATTTTAAAAGGAGATTTCTGGGTTATGAAGAAAATTTGATTTTAAAAATTAACAAATATGCTGTGAACACGAGCATATACTCGTACACAACAGCAATCTTATATGTATATTAATTAATATAATTGTAAATTTAATAATAACAGTTGTACAGGGCAAAAATGCTTAATGCAAATATCTACAAACAACCGCTCGCACACAAACATATGAACAAATATAAACAACGATTTTATGCATACAAATGCATGGAAGCTATTGTGTGCGTCTGTGCGTGTGTGTCCAAAAGAAGAAGTTAGGTTATTTGA
>JAHXMU010000052.1:379843-408210 GCA_019455685.1 Philornis downsi | reverse complement strand
GAACGAATTTGTTGGTGATGCAGTTCGATGGGAAAACTTTTGATTTACAAAATGAATATTTTTTTTATCGACTTATGGTACTGACTTTTACTTAATTTCGCTTTTATTGTTAGTCTTTTAATATCAAGTTTTATGTAACCGAAGTGAAAATTTTTTTCTCTATGTATGATTTTTTTTTAATAAATTTTTAAATGTTTTCTTTTGCAAATGGAAACAGTACGTGTTCATCAAATGTTATAAGCATAAATGCAAAAATACATCAATAGAACACCAAACTGTAAACCTACATATACCAACAATAGTTAAAATATCATTCAATTCAGTTTCTGAATATATTGCTCAATACTATTAACAAACTCGGTATAGCATTGTGTTGTAAGAATTTTTTATGCAAAATTTTTGTAATATTTTGTGAATATCCCAAGAAAATAGCAATTTTTGCATATCTGTAAATTGTAAAATATGACAAGAATTTATTTGTCTTTGTGGTATGCATATTTCTGATTACTTTCTTATACGAAAAGTTGTTTATACTAAAAGAGCTTCATGCAGTATTTACTTCTTATCGGAAATTTGTAAAAATACATAAAAATTGTCTCAATTTTGTTGTTGTCTTTTATAAAAAATAATGTATAATTAGTACTTTCGTGGCATACTGATCATATTTAATGAACAAATGATGTAATATTTGAAAAATATGAAAATTTCAATTTGCTGACAGGTTAGTTCAGTCCTTCTATTATTAATTTATCATATTGGCTTGCTCTCCAATGGTAGTACTATTCATTACCTGCAAAATCGTAGACTGTCAGCTAAATGAATATGCCAAAACCGCAACTCTCTCATACCGACTTGGTCCGTATGTGAAACTCAAGGATACATATTTTTGTTGAATGGCATTTTTCCATGTCCTGATCCTGATCTACAGTATTTTTAAACATAATCCTAACATTAGCGTCAGGTCCTTGTGTGACGAATTAATTATTATTATTAATTGTGCCATAATTATTTTTAAAACTAATGTTGTTCATTTCCAAATTGGTTAAAAATATTTTTTTTTTATTGAAGTACGGGTTATCAATTGAGTGATTTCTTAACCACCAGTCAAGACAATTTGACTGCTCAAATATCTGCCACCTAAAGTGTTATTTATTTAATAAACGATTTTCTATTTATTGATGTGGATTGTTTAACTACCAAAGAACGCGTAAAAATAGTTAAAACTTTCTGCAGAAGTGATGATTCAAATGGGCATTGTGGTCGGGGTTATTGTGGTCGTCATAATCGATTTATTGCGCAAGGAATTGATAAGATTATGAAGAAATTTGAAAAGATTGTATGTGTTAAAAATGTGGTGTCAGGCCTGTGCATCGTTGTAATGTACGTACTACCGAAAATGTCGTTTCTGTTTGTGAAAGTGCGGTGGATATTCCGAATTTCAATTTCAGAGTGCTGTGGCCGTGTGATAACCGACTTTTTTTGACCTGTAATTGAGGATTATCAACTGGACGATAAGTAGTTTCACAAGATGGTGCCAGGAGCCACACAATGCGACCGATTTTAGCTTTAATGCATGAGAAGTTTCTAGAAAGCGTAATTTCATATTTTTGCTAAGTCAATCGGTCACCTAAAATCATGGGATTTGGCGCCCTTAGACTCTTTTTGTGGAACTACGTCAAAGACTGTATTTACGCAGATAAATCTCTAAAGTTGGAACATTAGTTATCTCCGCCATACTGCCTAAAATGTGCAATAAGTGATCGAAAACTATCTTAAAATAATTCACTGCTTCAACCAATCCAGAGGCTACCATTTAAATAACATTGTATTTTGTACATAATGGCAAGATCCAGGCATTATAATGAAACAAAAGTAACAAAAGTCTAAGTTTATTTAACTTTATTTATGAAACCGAAAAATGGATAACCCGTTAGAATATCTGGCTTTTTCTCCAAAAAAAAAAAAAATTAAGCTTTCTTTGCAAAACTGTGATTGGGTGAAATGAAACAATTTTGTAATACGAAAACATTTTTAAATCTTTTAGAATTTGCATTTTTTCTTACTGTGCACAAAAATACAGTATGAAACTGAGAATTATAGGGTGGTTTATTTATTCGTTTTGAGATAATTCTGTGGCGAGTCAGACTGTCGTAGTATCTGTTCAGATCTACAACGTTATTGTGGGAATAATTCTATATGTAATTCTAGATTTTCTAATTTCCTAATTCTAATTCACAATTCTAGATTTGTTCATTTGAAGTTTGATGAATGCCGATTACGATTGAGGTCATTAAAAATGCTCCAACGTGCTATTAAGAATTAAAAAGTCAGAATAGGTGCAGTTTTTGGAAAATATTTGAAAGATATAATTTTTACTCTCTCTATCCGTAAATATTTTTGGAATCAAATGTTCATAATAAAAACATTCAATAAATTATAAATAAACTAATTAATTTAACAATATTTTAAAATAATCAAATTTGAAACTAAAAATAAAAACTTAAAAAAACATAGCAAAACCTTAAACAAAATCAGAGACAATTAATATATTTATAATTAGTTAGTAAAGGAAATTTTCTTCATCAATGAGTTTCAATATTTGTAGGAAATGCGCACTGCTGCAAGTGGAGTGAAAATCGTAATGGCCAACTTAAATTATGCTTTAATTTGGGCATAAGACACATTCCGGAAAATGCATATAAAGTTTTCTACTGCAATGAGAAGAGAGGGCCTCCAACATCTCTCTATGAAATTTAAAACAGAAAACGAGCGGTGTGTGGAATAGGTGTGGTATTCAAAATTATTCCCATATCTGTAGAATATTCCCTGCGTACTGGAATCGGGGTACATAAAGTGGTGTAACTTACAGATCGGATAAACTACCATAATGAAATTTTGCAGAAATAATCCAAAGATACTCAGCCAAGAACATGTAAATTTTAAGGATGACCTGAAAAGTTATACCAAGCAGGACTCTTATTTATATAAAATAATAATCTTTAGCAACATATTTATCTTCCAAATAGGTATTGTACGATTCTAAAGTAAAAATTTTGTAGCTTTTTGCCTCCAGAGGATATCTTTTGTAAAGTGATTTACCGGAATCCTCACCAAAAATGAATCAAAAAAAGTAGAAAATTATTCAGTAAATTTTACCTCCAAACCGTAACTTTAATTTCAGAGATAATTTGTATCCCAAATTCTTGCCCGAAATAAAACGTGGGAAATGAAATTTTGCAGTATTTTGTAGGGCTTTGAAATTTTTATAGTCTGTTTTAAGTCATTCTGTAGTCATATATCTGTGGTCACAACCCGTAACAGTCTAACTCGAGTTAGGACACAATTGAGTTATTAGCACCATCGTATTCAGCGTATCTAAATTTATTTGCTCTAAATTTGTCATATTTGTATCTCTTCTAGGAAGGCAATTAATCCTAAAAATCCTAATAGCTTAAGTTATTTTTCTAAATGACTGTTTTGGCATAACTGCCTAAGTCAATTTAGGATTACAACAAATATAAACATTATTTTTTCATCATTGCCTAAATCAACCTAAGTCCTTAATCCAAAAAAATCTGAAATATTTTGACATAGAATAATAATTTATGTCAATTTAGGCGCACTTAAAGTTTTTTATTTAATTTAGAATAATAGCCTAACTCAACTTGAACTTTTTGACTTTCTTTCGTTCAACAATTCATAAGAGCCTAAGTGTATTTTTCGATAATATCTTTTGAATGCGAGAATAAACAACTATTTTTTGTTAACAACTAAGTAAAGAAATTCGTTTCCTTGGAATCTGTAGCAAAGTTTTCCAAAAAATGATTTCTCCTGATTTTCAGTAAAGATTGAAAACTTTAAACTCCTGTACTGAAAATATTGAAAAACAGACTTAGGCTTACTTTAACAGTGACAGGAATGCCATTAGTACTAGGTATGCAATTTGAGAAACAGGCGAAAAAGTATCGGCAGATATATTACTTGGATATTAATGCTGTTGCCAGCTAAATTGTAAATAAATTTATGTTAAACACCATCTAAAATTCGAAAAACTATCAAAACATCTTCAAAAACATCTTCAAAAACACCAGAAATGCCTTCACATAGTAAATGATAACTATCCGGTTTAACTGCTAACAAAAATTCGACAAAACCAAACTTCTACTGAAAGAGCAGCTTATAAATCCTTTATTAGTTAATCTGACAATATATTACCTTCATATCATTAATAAGAAGTTTAGGTAGTGTCTCTCTTTGCCAGCGCCAAAGTAATTACAATTCTATCAGTGAGATATATTGCTCAAATATGTCCTTTATTCACTTATCCTTCTGCTGTGTTCTTTGTGTTCAATTCTGCTTCATTGCCATTGTAATTTTGCGTCCATTAAGCTTAAGCTGATTAATTGCTAAAAGGTATTTAATTTTTCATAAGAATTTCCACTTCCATTTCATTTCCTTTCGTAGTGCTGCACGTACATTCTCGGGCCCCCTGACACTGTGTAATCTCTCCCCTCTTTCCATGATTGTAAATCTACACTGTCGTCTTTTTTCTTTTCTTTTGTTAGAAATACACTTTAGTTTGATTAGGAGAATTTCAAAACCTGGGGTGGTGTAGGAACGAACCGAAACCTCTTAACGCTTCATTAGTTCTATACAAATGTTGCAATCAATAGGCAACGAAAAAGAGCAGCGTCGCGCGTCATAAAAGACAAAAAGCCTACAATAATCAAAGGAACATTTAAAACCATAAAAACGAAAGCCATTTTAATTTATTGCTTAAAAGCATCTGTGGAAGCCGAAGAGTGCCGGCACAAGCGAAGGGAACAAAATTTATTAACGTAATTTGATTCGAGCTGTAAATGAGGCGTATGAGTGATATTTTTTTCGCATATTAAGGATTTATTAAATATTAATATTAATCATAAGTTTAATAGAGAGAATGAGGCTGGGGATTATTAACGAAATGTATATACAATTTGGCGTTTGTATTATAAAGAATGTGAATACTTCTTAACTTCTTAGAAATGCCTAAAAATCCAGACAAGTAAAAAATGGTTCATGCAGTGGACTTTCTTAAAAATGTCTAAAAATGCAGGCAGGTAGGAACTGATTCATGCAGTAATTGAATTGCTTTTGAAGTTCATTGTAAAATCTTTTTAGAATTTGAAATAACTACAAGCAGTTGGCAGCACCTCACTTTTTTCCTGTTGGGCGAGATTTAATTTCATTAAGCCTTTACGCTTATGCAAAGCATTAAGATAATGGCAGCTTTGAACATCTTATAACAGAAACTTGTATAAGTGGGAAAATTAAGTGTGATTTAAAAATTTTAGCTTTAGTCCTTCTAGAAGCATTAAAGTAAGAAAAATAGTTTTCCACAAAAAAAAGAATCTGCTACTTAAGTGAATCACTTCAGTAAAAGGTTTTTTAAACGACTCTGAGAAAATATTAGGTGCGCATCTAAGTTTCCGTTATTTGCCAATAGATGGCGCCACCTATAAGTGTCAATTGTTTCTGCCATAAACTAGACGTCATAAACCAAGCGCATATGGTTAACATACCATCTCGACACAATAGTGGATTTCTTTCGACGTCATATTCATATTTGGTTGTGTTAATGTGTATGATTTTGTGCCAAATAATCGTCATGTACGTGATGAATTGAAATTCTTCTTTCAATCGAAGAAAACGGCGACTGAAGCTCATCGAGAGCTTCGAAACGTTTACAGAGATGCTAATTTAAGCGAAACAATTTATCGAGATCGGTTTTGTCACCGTAAAGACGGCGATTTTGATGCTGATGAAGGTGATTTTGATGTCCGCGTGAAGGAAAACGAAATACCTACGAAGACACTGAATTGACGGCGTTGCTTGATGGGAATTCGTGTTAAATGCAGGTAGAGTTTGCTTCAATATTAGGAGCCCATTTCAAGACATTTTCAAACCATTGCATGCATTGGGAGCGATTAAAAGGCAGGGAACTTGGGTTCCTTAAGAGTTGAAGCCAAGGGACTTTGTGCATCGTTTTTTCGCCTGTGGACAACTGCTTCAGTGGCAAAAAAAGAAGAGTTTTCTACATCGTGTGGTAACGGGAGATTAAAAATTAATTAATTACACCAATCCGAAGAGAAGGAAGTCATTTGGGTATCCCGGTCATGCTTCTGCGTCGGCGGCTCGGTCGAATATTTAGATTGCGAAGGATATGCTCTGTGGTTGGTAGGACCAGGTCGGTGTTATTTACTATGACCTATTGAAATCATGCTAGACCATCACCGGGGATCGGTATCGACTTCAAGTAAAGCGATTGTGTCTAGTTTTGCGTGAGAAACGCCTACAATACACGGAGAGGCACGATAAAATGATTCTTCAGCGTAGTAACACTCGCCCTCACCTGGCCAAGCCCGATAAAACCTATCTGGAAACTTTGAAATGAGAAGTCTTACCCCATCCGCCATATTCTCTAGATATTGCGCCGTCCGATTATCACCTGTTCCGTTAGATGGCACACGGTCTGGCTGACCAGCAGTTACACTTATATGATGGCATCAAGGAATGACTATATTCGTGGAATGTCTTAAAAGATAATAAATTTTACCGTGACAGAATTCGAGCTTTACCACAAAAATGGGTAAATATTGTAGCCATCAATATGCAATACTTTTAATGAATCATGTATTCAAAATGTAGTTGCATTTTTATAAAAAAAAAATGTGAACTTAGTAATATTTAGAAACATTTTTGTGTTACATAAGAATCTGTTATTACAACTAATAAATTCAGAGAATTTTACATCGAATACTTCCAATCGCAATTTATGCCTTCATTCCAGGGCAAAAGCTTGTTAAAACCTATTATCAACCACGTCCTTATTTTTCAAATTAGGTGAAACAAGACAAGACAATCGTTCGATGACACTTTCAGCCCAAAATGCACCCAAAATTGTAATTCATTGAGAATTCTCATGTTTCTCAGCTAATTTCTTGTAGATTTCGTGGGTGCAAAATGTGACAATTTCAACTTGACATTACAATTATCAATATACAAAGATGATTGGGTTCGAACATCAGCATCGAAATAATTTTGCTTCATAATTTATAGCTTTCGGGTTCGGTAATCTGGAAATATTAACTATCAAGCACTGAGTGGCTGATATTTGATAAAAATGTAAGTAACTGCGACCTTTGAATTAGGTATTATAACGAAAAAATTAAATTTCCATAAATCGGTCAATTTGTATGGGAGTCATTTCTTTTCATTGTCAAAACGTACTTAATCAAATATATGATGTGCACCAATTTGACTGAATTCAGCAAATTGCTTTAAAGATATAAAACTATAAAGAAACATAAAAACAAAAATGAGATATGGGAGCTTATGCGTATTCTAATTTTAGACTCACTATAAATATGGAAGTAAAATCGATAGTCTGTATCAGAAGGGACGTGAATACTTGTTGAAATTATCACTCCATTCAATGGATAAAAATGTTGTTCACTGCAGCCTGTTAATTAGAAATTACTTAGCAAAGGTTGCATTTCGGAAAATGGTTCGGATTTTTATGGTATATTGCAGATGGAGCGAGGCAATAACATCAATTTTCACTCTCAGAACTAAGTTAACGAAAACCACGATGTGCGTCAAATTTGACTATATTTCATACAGCTGTTTAATATATGGTAGATCCCAGAAGAGGAGTGGCTACTCAGATGCCCTCTACATCACCTGAGATTCTATTGACAACAAGCAATAAAAATTGACTTAACAATATTGGATATATCTTTAGAAATCAATATCATATCACCGGATTCCAAATGGTGGAAAAAATTAATCAAATTCAGACTTAGTATCAAATGAATAATTTTAGTTTAATTTGCCCTGAGACAAATTTTTATCACGTAAGGAACATATTTTCTGTTTGAAATCGTTAAAACTGCCCTTCATATATTTATATAAAAATAGAAAATCGCCACAACGAATTGGTCTTCGAAGGAATTCAATTAGTAGATATAAACTTCTATGGAAATGATAGATCATGTTGCCGAAACAAGCAAATTAGCGTTTTAGAATTATGTTTGTTCAAGCCCAAGCTTATTTTTTGCTTTTTCAAAAAACTTTGACAGAATGAATAAACATAAAACAAAATTCCATTACACAAACCGAAATAAAGACAAGCAATTGAAAATATTTAAATTTCACTAACAGTCTTATTGTTGAAGACTTCTTGACTGCTCTAATAACTGAAACACATTTATATTAAACCATGTAAATTAATCATATATAGCTGATCTTGATGCGATAGTTAGTACGCCCGACTATTGTTCGAATGATTGTGGGTTCAACTTAGCTTTTAACCATCTATCATTACCTAAGCAGCAATGACATCAACGTGTCTGACAAACACTTAGAATAGCCGAGTAGTCGATAGGCTTATTAAACTTTTTTTTTTTTTTTTAATTTTGATGTTCCGAATTGTCGCTAAACTGTTGGTTCCATTGACTAAGTCTAAAAATAAAATGCTTGTAAACTCTCCATATCTCATTCATAGAATGCAGGAGAATTTGCGTTTTGTTTTACATACAGAAGGCTCTGTAAGTTTGTTGTCTTAAAAAGTCTATAAAAGTTTTATGTTTTCCAAGAAAAATATGACGCTCTAATTTTAACGAGAAATAGTCTTTCAAATGTCAAAAATGTTATGGTGTTAACGTACTGAGTCATATGTATGAAAATAAAACCTTTCAACGTTTAACTGGGTCTTTTTCTTAGTAGCCGCTGGATTCACTCCAGCCCCTGCTTTAATGCGAGCCTGCCTGTTTCCACTTTTAAACGTGATTAATCGTTTGAATCCAATACATTACAGAGGACTGAGTTACAATACTTAATTTGTCTAGAGCAGGGATTCCCAACAATATTTTTCCAAGGACCCCCTCATACATTCGATATAATGCCAAGGACCCCCACTCATTTCTAAACCTAAAGCTGGAAATGTTCTAGATCCCCACCCCACCGCACCAATAAATTTGTTGTTAGACTTTGTCTTTATTGTTATTATTCTATTTTTGATCATCACACAAGTTTTTTTTTTAACAGAATTTTATATATGTACGTCCATGAGTACACAGTTCGTTTCCATTTTCCATTCTTAATGAGATGAGTTGAATCTGTACTTTCCAATCTTGACACTTTCACTTTGAAATCCGACCGCATGTCAAGCCGATTCCTGTACTTATTTTTCATGAAACACATGGAGGAAAATGCTTGTTCACACAGATAGGTAGTTGCTAATGGAAGGATATTTTTCATTACCTTATCTCCAAGTTCTTTGTAATCCTTGCGTGCTGTAGCCCAGAAGTCTGCAATTTTCTCAGCATTAAGATTATTCTTCATTGTGCCACAACTAGACAGATCCATAAGCTGATCTTGTTCTTCTTCTGTGAAGCCTTGGATTTTTTCTATTTCTTGACGAGTAAAGGGATTTCGAATCCAACTATCGCCAGAGTCAGGTTCAGGGAAATACTCCCTAAAAGTGATGGCTAGGCTGTGAAGATGCTTGGCTGCGTTGCTCCTTATCTGTTCAGGAAAACTCTCCTCTGAAGACTCCAGGAATTGTTTTAAAGTAGGAAAGTTAGTGCAATACTCCTTTTCAATCCGTACCTCCCAGATTTGACACTTTTTGGTCATAGCACTAATCTTGTCTTCAACTTTGAACATGTCTACATTGTTCCCTTGCAAACTTAAGTTTAACACATTTAAGTGTTCAAACACGTCAGCTAAGTAGGCAGTTGAGCAAAGCCAAGAAAAGTCAGTGAGACAGTCTGCGTACTTGGTGTCAAGAAGGAAAACACGAATTTCATCTCTAAGTTCAAAAATCTTGTCAACATTTATAGTAAAAACCCAGTGTTTTTTTACGGGTTAGTTTTTTGTAATGTCTAACCTAATGATATCTTGCGGACCCCTCTGGCATGGCTTGCGGGCCCCTGTTGGGTCCGCGCCCTCCAGAGGTCCGCGGACCACCTGTGGGGAACCATTGGTCTAGAGAATAACCTCAGTAATTAAAACATTCCATTTAAATTATGAAATCATAATAATTCGAGAAAGTTGACATTTTTAGCAAAAAATATTGTCTCAATTTGTACTTTTTCCAAGCATGTAGAATACTAAATGAAGTTTTTTTCTAGTTACAAACAATCGTTATGAAAATCTGATTTCTGTCAATAATATATTGTGGCAGATTAACAGCAATTTGTTTGCTGTATTGTCAGAAATGACAACAATTTCTTCTACATAAATATGTTCTATGTAAAATATAAAGCATAGATTGCTTACGCCAATGAGTAGAAAAATAAAACGCTATTGTAATTTTAATTAACCTTTTAGAAGTATGTTGAACATTTGATTCTCAGTTTAATTCTGCAATTATCCAGCTCTGATATTTTGATAGGAAAATTAAAAGTTAAAGAAAGGAATATTCACGATAATTGCACAAAAATGTCCATTATCCTAAAATTGTCCGAAAAAAATTATTAATTTATTCCATTTTTAGATAATTTTCCAGCAAGTAGCATCACAGCCAATTTGCGAAATCATTTTATTTTAACCACGTTTCACCACAAATTCCAAATACATAATATTCATTTCCATTCCTCCGACTGACATCACTCAATTATACGCCTAACAGTGGGTAGTGAAAATTAGATTTTAATAATTTATCAGTTCAACTGAAAACTGCCAATTATACAAAATTTAATGTATAAAGATTTAAAGGCATTAGACGAAACAATGCTCAATTAAACTAAGCAAGTCGGACAACCTACGCCAAAAAACACCACCCCTAAAAATATACTAAGAATAATAACCTCCAGAAAGAAGGTTTCACTTGTTGTTACGCTTTGCTTAAGTTGTAACGTTAGTTGGAAACGTTGCCGCAATTTTAATGTGATGAATAAAATATTACATAAATTGTTTATAAATACAATAATAACAATTCCTTATGACTCGTAGAAAATCAACCAACCACCATTGTCTTCATTCACAGCATCATGTCATGTTTAGATATCCTTTCCCAATAACCTGGAGGGAATTGCTTTTTGACTTAAACCCACGTACAATTACGTTACTACTTTCAAACAGACAAATCTTTATCCTTTATTACGTCAAATGCTGTGGAATTTAATAAAATTGTCTTTTAACACAAACGGAGAGAAGGAAATTTCAATTTCGTATTATACCCGTTGGCTGATTCAGAGAAAGAGTCAAATTAAACATATTTACATTTTGTGATGATGTTTCAACATTTTTCGTACAGTCAATTCATACCTAATGTTCTAATAAATACACTTTTCACTTCAGTTTGTTTTGTTTAAGATATGCTGTTAACATTAAATGAAATTCGAACATCAATTTCCCTTCTCTTGGTTGTTCTTTCACACCAGAATAATTTTAAATGGTTTCATTTGTTTTGGCATGAATAATTATTATAATAAAATCTTCGCTTGCCCTTTCACCTGACATGAACGCTATTTTGAATAACTGAAATAACAAAAGTAAAAACAATAACAGCTTCAGTGGTGAAATGAAGTTATATTATTATTGCCATGAAAGACAAGAGAGAGGGCGGCGGTAGCAGTAAAAGCCGTATTCATCACGCATCTTTTTCCTAACTAAAGGGCTTGACTACTAAGCAGTTCTACAAAAGATTCAGCGCAATTTTGAAACTAAATTAAGTTATGTAATTCAAAAAATGAATATCATGAATATTTTCTTAAAAATGCTTCTAATACTAGAAAAATTATGCTTAGAAGAAAAAAATATTTGTATAAATGCGTATACGTGTTCATTTTGCCACAGTGGTTTTGTATACGTATGAGTAATTTTTTATTGTTTTCCATTCACTTTTACCCCATATCAATGTAACGCATACGTCACATATGCCACATTTCATAAATCGTTAAATAACAACAAATCGAACGTGTTTTTCAAGTGTTTTAGGTGTCATATAATATTTTATTTCGAACAAAGCAAACAAATAACACCAATGAACGTATAAAAAATTTATGACTTTGTTTTGCTTACAAATACATAATTTTATGCCTTTCTCCGCAGCTACATTTCGTTTTCTGTCAGCATTCAGAACTCACAATTCTCTACCATTTTGGTAAATAACATTTTTAAATAAAAACAACTTCTCTTTCCAGAACAGAAATTATGACAAGAAAAGGAAAGCAAACGAATCACTATATTGACAATAAAAATAATCCCCTTGGTTTACATATCAACTTTTTGATACGTGCATTGGTAATTACGTAACCATTTGTTATGCACAAGATGTGAGTGATTTTATTATGTAAAGGGACTCTTTGGCAAAGTATTTTTTTATAAGTGAACCAATATGTTACATTCTAATACCTTAAACATTTGCATTTGCTGAGTATTTATAATAATTTACATTTTGTTAGGAATTTTATATAAACATACATATATGCACATAAATGTATACATTTTGTCATCATTTACAAAAAAAAAAAGTACAAAATCAATACAAATATTTATGTAAATGAAACGGAGACATTGGAAATATATAAATGATACATATTGGTGCTCTAATATAGCACAGTTTAATTAATTTTCTTCATACTATCACGCTAAAAACTCCATGCACGGTCAAGAATATTACATGCTGATAGTCTTCATATCAGATAATAGCTAATATTACAATATGAAATGTGCAGTCGTTGGGATATAAGGATAATATGTTATTTAAATTAAGCTTTTAACATAGCATGCAAAACTAATCACAATAAAGAAATTTTCTTCTACTCAACATATTATACATAATCGATTGACTATTCTATGTTAAAGGATCTGCACTCTAATAGTATTTCCGGGAAAAACGATTTGTCCTCCCCGCTTAAAACAAATATTTCTCGAATTCAACGAATGTCACCGTAAATAGTTTTAAAATAATAAGAAGATATCAAACCGATAACAAAAAAAAAAAACAACAACAAAAATTAAAAAAAGTTGAATTTTTTTAAAGTCCTTCCCTATTTGAACAACTTATCCGTGTTTCGTCTCTGAAAGACATAGCATTACTCACGCCACATCGACACATAACCCTGCAAGTCGATCTCCTTCTTGGCATACATAATACATCGACTTTGCAGGTTAAACCAATGAATATTTTTATTTTTTTTGTTTTTAAGTGTTCAATAACGATGCTCACATCTAAGGCAGTCCCTCCAAAAGTTTCCTGCGTGGAAAGGCCTTTTCCAATATCCATTATTTACCATCATATATAGCTTTTAGTTAAAAAATATATATCAAAATTGTCGAAAAAACACTGAAAATAAACATTTCTCAAAAGGTGTATTGAATTCTTGTATGGAAATTTTTCTCTGTTTTATCGAATTCTTCCAGTTGTAGCTCCTGCTGTTCAAACCGTGGAGAACATTATAATGACCAATCGTCAAATCACTAACAACAGTCGAAACTTTCCCAATTCTTTAAGTCAAAAGTGATATCTTTTACTATGAATCAATTGTCACGTCCACAATTATAGTGTTTCCTTATACGTTGGGATGTCTTTTTCTTTTTTCTTTATCTATACCAGATCATCGTCCATTGTTTCTAATTAACAAGAAAAAAATTGTCAAATTTTTCAAAAAAAATTCTTAATAACACCATGCCTACAATTATGATTAAATGATTTTTTTTCCTTTATCTACAAAACATCATCTTGCATTGTTTCCAATTAGCAAAAAAAAAAAATAGTAAATTTTTTCAAAAAATTTCTTAATAATGCTTGTTATTCTAGAAATGGTTGCAGTTCTTGAACCAAGCAAAGAAAAAAAATCACACTACGATATATAAAAATATAAAAAAAAGGTGTTTGTAAAAAGATGGCTAAGTAATTTCGTGGATCATCTGAAATGATAACGTTGCTTTAAGGAACGCAACTCCCTTATCTTTTTCATTACGTTATGACAGAGAAAGTGTATTAATGTGAATACCAGGCTTTGTTTATACAGGGTGCCCGCCGGAAAGGTATACTACTTTGTTTGTTTATAATTTTTGATTAAATGAAAGAGAATGGATCTTATATTGATAAATGTTTTATTTAATATCGGTAGATAGATGTCAGATAAATGTCCGCCTCTGTTAGCCTCACAAATGCGAGTCCTTTTGAGCACATTTTTCACACATTTCACGCGGTGTTCCATTAATTTCATCACGAATATTTTGTTTGAGTTGCTCAAGCGCTTCAAGTTTGTTTGCATAAACCTTGCTTTTCAGATATTCCCACAAAAAGAAGTCCGGAGCAGTCAAATCAGGCGGCCGTGGAGGCCAATCAACATCATAATTTCTTGAAATAACTTGTTTTGGATAGAGGTCTCGCAGTAATTCTATTGTAATCCTGGCTGTATGCGATGTACCACCGTCTTGTTGATACCACATCTTAATCAAGCCCAAAGCATGCAGCTGTGGCATTAAAAAGTTTTCAATCATATCACGATATCGCTCGCCATTGACAATTACGGTTACGCTGTTTTCAAAGAAGTAAGGTCCAATGATTCCTCCTGGCCAAATTGCACACCAGACTGTCACTTTTAATGGATGCAAAGATGACTGATAAATAATTTGAGGGTTTTCCATTGCCCAGAACAGACTATTCTGGCTCAAAGTCAGCCATTTGTTGTGCCTTTAGTATTATCGGCCACTTAATTGTTTTAAATACATATTAGAACATCGATAAATCACACATAGCGAAGAACACGAAAGAAGTTAATGCTAATCACTCATAAGGCTTAAAACAAGTCTTGAACTGCTAACAGTACAGTTCAGTAATTACCATGAAAGTAATTGACGCGAATTATTTACGAGGTTTCAAAAGGTTGAAGAATGTCCATTTAGAATTGCGCCGAAGACGTATCCATTTCAATAGCATTTAGTTTCATCAAGATGGTGTAACTGCACACATAGGCTTCCAAAGGCTATATTGAGTTTTCTTTTTTATCATTACTTCTACCAAATAATTCCTCTCAGCAATCCAAATTTTATGTATAAATCATATCATTTAAATTTATCTAATAACTTAAAAGCATTCTCATTTCGGAAGCTTTTTCTTGAAATATCGTTTACTCAACTACTCGAAACGTTCTTTTGCAAAAGATCAAACATACGAATTCTTATAAAAGATGTTTTAAGAAATGATTCCCTTGATGAGTACCTGTGCAATCACCATCATGACATAAATTGATACGAGTTTGTCAAGAGGATCTATATGGATTTTGTTATTTGTCGTATCTTAATAACACTCGTTTTCCTTGAAATGACTGCAGTACTTGCAAAGCTTTTTTTCTTTCTAGCCAAGCATAATTGGCACTTTGCGGAACATTTTTGTATATGTAGGTCATTTTCGATAGATGCGGGAAAGGAATTGACTATCGTAAGCTTACTCTTATTTTCACTCCAAAAATTGATGCATAAGAAGAGGGCTGATGTGAACAATTTGCAGAAATATGAGCAAAAATATACCCAAACATAGACTAAGCTCACCTCGGGTAAATCTAAAGTTCCCATATTTTATTAAACTTTTAAGCATTTGAATTTTAATTGATATTAATATATAATGGAAGTGGTGCACCGTGGTGCGATGGCCAGCACATAGTTATCCATTTAGTGGTTTCAAAACCCCCGGTCTGATAAAGCTGTTAGCTATTAAACACCTGTCATCTGAAGTATCAGTGAAAGGTTTGCCATTTACGAATACGAATTGTTTGACAACCGAAGAACGCGTAAAAATAGTTAATATTTACTACAAAAATGGTGATTCTAACGTGGGCACTTTTCATGCATTACGGTCGTCGTAATCAACCTATTGTGTAAGAAATTTTGCAACATTATAAATAAATTTCAAAAGACTGAAAGTGCTACAGTGCATTGCTGTGCATCACAGCAATGTGAGCACTGCCAAAAATATACTTTCTATTGTTGAAAGTGTAGCGGATAATCCAAATTTCAATTTAGAGCGTCATGACCATATGATAACCGACTTTTTTGGTCTACAATCGACGATTATGAACTGGACGATATATGGTTTTAACTAGACGTTGCCAAAATCCACACAACACTACCAATTTTGGCCTTATTGAATGAGAAATTTTCAGAAAGCTTATTTTCACGTTTTGGCAATGTCAATTGGCCACCAAGATTATGCGATTTGACACCGTTAGACTTTCTTTATGGGGCTATATCAAGGACTTTGTTTACGCGGATGATCCACAAACAGTAGAGCATTTGAAAATTATTATTCGTCAAGCTTTCGCTCCGAAATGTATGAAAAAATGGTCGAAAACTACCTCGAAAGAGTCCACTGATGCAACCAATCCAGAGACGGTCATTTAAATGACCGTATTTCTTACATGATGGCGAAGCATTATAATTAAATAAAAGTTTCGTCGAAATCATATCTTTATGTGTATTTTATTTCACTTTACTTTTGCAACCGAAAAATGGATATTCCTATACAAGCAACTACTGTGTATATGATCGGGGACATAGCCCTGATACAAATGATATCAAATGAAAAAAAAAAATTCACTGTATCTCCATCAACAAGAATTCCGTTCAGTCATAAATCCTATCTACTAATGGCAAAATGTTTTGATTGGTTAATTTTAATAAAGAATGTAACGCCTACAGCTACATGAGTCGTAATAGCATTATATTTATTACACTCCCCTTGCCAAGTATCAGCATCACTGTATCAATTTAATTTGTATACATGTCCTTCTCATGATATTACTTTTTAATAAGCTTTTATATCATAATTTGTTGTCAGTATTTCTTGACAACACGCCACTCCATTCTCTCTCACTCGCTCCCTCTCCCTCTCCTTCTATCCCTCCCTATCCATAACGTCCTAATGGAGACATCGACTTTTCTAACTCCTCCATAGTGTTAACCTGCAGCTGCGTCCATTTCTTTCCCTTGGTATTCACAACTGTAACGTTTATTTCCTTTTTTTTTTGACATTTTTTCTCCTTCCTCTTGTTCAGATTTCATACTTTTGCAAACTGATTGTTTTAATACAGTTTGGCTTATGTTTTCAATTAAATTTCCATATAATTTTTATGACATGATAAACTACCTACACAAGTCATGCATCATCCAAAGCGATTATGTACAAAAATACGCGCAGGTATACAATTATATATACATATATATATAAATATGATTGTATGTATGGGTTGTATATTTGTGTATATAAGTTTGGACAAAGTTTTATACATTTATGTACAATCAGACAGGCAAAAGTATAAACACAAGCAAACTTAATTTATAGGTTCACAAGCTTGTGGCGAGGATAGTTGAGAAAGTTGATTATTATTAATGAAAATAAATCCAAGAATTTTAACAAGATCGCTTATGTTAGTTTAAGGCTTTAAGGCTTTCAAAATTTGTAATATTTTAGTTTACATATTTTTCATTAATTACCGAGCCCAACTTGGTGCAACTTACTAGCGTTTACGGAAAGTTTGAATATCGTCACCAATAGATTTTAGTAAGCAAATTCAGGCAATGATTTCAGAAGTTGCAGACTGACTCGCTTCTGCAATGTGTTCTCATCAAAATCATAAAAAAGCAAAACAGAATACGTATTGACTCTAGTATAGTTGATAGTTAGTATGCATGCAGTATGTAGTTTTACGCAGTCATCCGTGATCACAAAAAATTGTACATTGTTAGAAATTTATATAGCAAAATCTTTTCAGAAATGGTTTTTGTATCTATCAAGCTATCTAAATTAACAATCATACTTGAAACTCACTCCGGGCTAATTTCATTTTAAACCTAAGACTAAAGTTTAAAGATGAAACATAAACTTTGATTCGGGAATTTCAAAAATATCATCAGATTATCGGTGTTCAAAATATATCTGAGAAAAATCCTCAGAGTATTTTCTGCACCATCAATTTTTAGTTCCCCCCTAATTTTTACAAAACTTTCTCGGGATATCTTCATAGTTATAGGAATGATATATTCGAAAATATGTTCAGTAGCCAAAAAACTTGCTCATGCTAGAACTGTATTCACTTTAAGCAGAATAGGTGCTTTGGGACGTTTTCTAAAATTTTATCATTCATTTACAGTGGTGCTCATTTGAATATCACCCCTTTAAATATTTTTCTAAGCTCGATTTTTCCCAAAATAATAATTTTAACGAACTAGTTGTGGTTTTATAAATCATATTTCACGTATTTGCTGTAATCCTATAACACACATTTTCTTTCATTTTAATACATTAAGTTCTAAAACATTAAACAAAAAAAAAATCCGAAATTCAATTTCAGCTTTTGGTTTATTTAAATAGCCCTAATAATATGTGGACCAGCAACTCGGCATTATTCTTTCACTACAAATAATACTGTCTTAGAATTCATTGGCTTCTTTACAATTACAAATGAAGTTTTCCTAACTTCCGGCTGACTTTTCGAGCAAATCTTTCATTAATTTGAAGAAGCTTCTTCAAACTGAGAAGCGATATCACTCTAGATGGTTGATGACAGACCACAAGATCAGAGCCATCTTATTGGTGAATGATCCGAGATCTTTACGCCTAAATATTCTCAGGTAAGTACGGTTAATATTGAGTTCCTCCGATCTACGATGAGTTGAGGTTGCTGAAACATCTCACACACTTTCTGCTTAGGCAGCAGTTGTGCGTACAGTAAAACTAAAGGAACTGTTTCCGTTGTTTTTCAGCATGTTTCTGTTGTTCTTCTGCATGACTGTATCAAGAAAAACGTCTGAATAAATATCTTACTGTAAGGATGTCATGAAGATGTCTTTCTATGCAGGTTATTGCAAAGAATATTTGCTTAATATGAAAAGTTTTTAACAACACAAACAAGAAAAGACATCCTTCTACATGAAAAGTGTCTGTAAAGATAATGCTAAAAGGGGCTATAATAACATACGGCTATAAGAGAATTGCCTACAAATACAGTGTTCTTTGCAAAGTCTCTCTAGGGAGACACTTTATAATACTACTTTATAATACGGAATATTTTCTTATGAAAGTTCTGTAAAATAATATTAATTTCAATGCATTATACTCGTATATACCAAAATATAGCATTATCTTAAGACGTATCTTCAAAGAATTCTGCATGAAAAAGTATTAAAAAATTCTTGAAATTAAATCAATTTTTGTCCCTTTCTTCTATAAGCAAGGATATTATACCTCGATAAAACGCTCGGATTCGAGTAAATGTATATATTTGATTCGAATGATTTACCACTTCTCTTGCAGCATTTGCAGTATTTAGCTTAGCATCTTTCCCTCTGCCAAAATTCGATAGCAAAACAAGTTTGGAAAAGAGTTTCATAAACAGTTTCCCTGGCATCCCATTAATGAGATATGGGAGAGATTCTCCCATTCAGTGAGCATACACGCATTCTAGATTTATACCCACTCAGCTAAATCTACAGGTCTAAAATCCCAGAATCTAAAGTCACAGTTTGTAAAGCTTTTCGATTACTCAACTACTCGAAGTGTTCGTCAAACACATCGAGATGACCTCCGCTCAAATAATGATAGGTGGGTGTATCGGGGGTTGAATCTGCATTCATGCAAACTATGGCGGAGTCTGCTAAACATCTCATCATGATCGGTCACAAAGGAGTTACGTATGTAATATTATTATTTTTCATAAAAGTATAAATTACATACTAGATTAACGAATAATACTTACACTTAATTGCTTGACGATATAGTCAAGAAACCTAAGTCTCTTTAGGTCATTTTATTTCGTATGTATTGTCCTGCTTATAGACGAAATTGGAAAAACACCCTGACATAATTCAAGTAACTACAGCAACATTTGAAATATGTTTCATAAAAATTTGTCTATAAAATACCAAAAAATACAAAAATTCATTTAATTCAAAAATTTCAATACATAACATTTTTAGAGTTTGAAAAAATCGTCTAAAATTTAGAAAAAAAAAATGTCATTAATTCTAAGAAATTTATCCTTTCTCACTGAAAAGCGTATCGCCACACCCTTATGCAAATGGCACAAACCGCTTTGCAGAACTTACGTCTCGCGTAAGGATTGTGCTGTCTACGAAGGACCAAGATGCTCCAAAGAACTTCTGGAAAAACAACCTCCCTGTGCGATGAAGCAAAAACGAATAGAGTCTGATACAAAACCGCCCAATCCAAATACAATGTGGGAGAATCCAGAATGTTGCCTGGATACATGTCCCGAGTACATGCCCCGTTTCGATGAGCTCTACTACAAAAGCAGTGACAAACTCAAGCGACATTACCAACAGACTTGGGTGGCTTGTCCTGAACAGCAGAAGAAACCTAAAGTGGTCCGCCAGTTTGATCATCTTAAACTTCCGCCTCTAGAGAAAAGACCCCGCCAAGCGAGGCCTCAGACTGCGTGTCCCCAAGGTGGTGCGAGATTATGTATGGAGAGTAAGGGCAAAAATTGTCCTCGTGTAAAAATGCACGGTTGCCAAGGTGTACGCTATCCGCCCAAATGCAAAAGTGAACGTGTGCCCAGTACTTGTAAAAAAGATTGTGCCCCATATCCCAGTTATTCAGAGTGCATGCGTGATGCAGTGGAGCCACTTCCACCTGAGGAATGTAAATGCTTGGATCACAAAATGATGTGTGAAGCATGGGCGGAAATGAGACGCCGCATGACATTTGTGAAATGAACGAGAAAGGAAGTCATATAAAATTTTATGTTGTGTTAATTGTATAAATTGAAATTAAATAAAATTTTAGTGATAATAAATAGTAAATAAAGAGAAGATTGCTCAAACTGCATAAAAAATTAAATAAAAATCGATATTAGAACTATTTTTTTTTTCAATTGATCCTTTAGAGAACGACTTGTCAATACAAGGACCTTAACTGACCATATCCACCTCCGAAATATGGTTAGCGCATTGATAACCGATGGATAAAACACAGTGTAGATATTTGTGTGATTGTTATAGGAAAAATATATCAAGATTTATGCCTCACAAAGCAATTCGAACCATTTTACATCATTGTCTGGGTATGAAATTACTGCATTGCTGCTCAACTAGATCGAAAGATTTTAATTTTCTTCTGCATCACGAAAAAGTATCGTCTCACAAAGTCACCACTGTAAACGAATTGCTGGCCTAAATCTCCACAAATATCATCGAACAACGATTGTGCGAACAGACCTCAGATACATGACCACACCTTTTTACACCTCCGCTCAATGTCCCTTTGCGTCAGTGCAAAACTGTGCGGTTTGTCAGGAGAAGCATGTCGAATCGATAGGTGGTGGTCTAAAACTTAACAAATATCATCGAATAACGAATGTATTCTAAGTGAGGATGTGTTAAATTTACTAATTTTTCATTCCAAAATAATATGCATTTATTGAGCCTTAAAACTTCAAATCTACATTTTCGTTAATTCCATGCTGTGGCAAGTCAATAAGAAAGTCATTCCAATTTTCCCCAATTATAAAGAACTGTAGTATTTTTTTTCTACTCCTTACTTAAAAACTTTTTTCGAGTTATAACTCTAAAAACTCAATGCAAGTTGTCGATCAAAGGTGAGATTCTAGTCGCTTTCTCTAGTTAAGACTTAAACGCACTCATGATTATTTATGTCGAACCGAAAGAAAAAGTGTTGCAATTTTTGATTCGAAATAAATGTGCAAATATATGGTTCCAGCTGCCTTTTTCCCGAAACTCAACTCACCATTTCAAGGCACTCATTTTCAGTCGTTAGAGAATATGTAAAAGAATTCGCGCCGAGAACCGAAGTGGTTTCGGAAAAATGCATTTGAAAAATGCTGTGACTTGAATTGAATTATTCGTTGTCAGTACGTTATATAAGCGTTCTCTTTTGGATTAGGACTACTTTCAAGGTGATACAACGAACTTGAATGAATAAAACATATTTAGTATTTTATGGACAAACTTCTGGAACTTTTTTGGCAGAATATGTATACACATTTGCGAGGGATCGGTGGGCATAGAAATTCAGTAATGCCAAAAAAGCCTTTTCCACTAGAAAAATAGGATAATTTAGTATGTTAAATATAGGAAGAACCCATGTTTGTATAATACCCATTTTTCTCGTTATGAGTTGGTAAACAGCGGAACATATGGCTTCGGAGTCTACACCTGCATTTGCTCACTTTTTAGACTAAAGCAGGCAATCTACATGGGGAAAAACATTTTTTTTCTTAAATCTGAAACATTATATATCAAAAGCTAGAGTGTGATATTTAGCGACTCATGTTGAAAGTCTCTCATTTTGTATAATTTCAGTTTCTGAATAAAACTTAGTTGGTATTGTCGATGCTGAAAGTTCTTCTCTTGGGACTGTTTCCGATTCTGATTAAAACAGTGTTAATTTTAATAGCCTTAGTTCGATTTCAAAGTCATGGTGATTGGACTGTTTTTATTTGTTTCTTTTTATGCAAAGAATTAAGTCATTTATAGAATCAATATTCTGGTATCACACACTGTAATGTGATTCTGTGTGTTTTCTTTTTTGGACAGGCTGTTGTTTTTTCTAAGAAAGTTAACATTTGAAAAAGACCATTTTGGCATTTGTTAGAAGTGGTTGTTTTGCCAACACACGGTGTGGCTTCAAATGCAAATTCATGGTTTTAAAAATAACATTTTGATAAATTGATCATTTGATATTAAAGATCACGAACTTAGTAAATATGTATATTTTTCTTAGTAAATATGTTTTTTTTTGTAAACTAGACGTGGTCGACGTGACGTGGCGCGATGGTTAATATAGTCGAGAGAGTCTTCAAATTATAAGCTCACTGAATATGCCGTCCTATCTCTTTCATGGGATGCAAAAGAACTTGTTTTTTTCTAAGCTAAACTTCATTTAACTTCATTGTTTGATCCAATATTCAACCATTTACAACTCATAAAAAGACATTTGTTACTTGTTGAGGTCGGGCAATAAAAACTTTAACTTACACGACAGAGGTTTCTACCGTGGTTTTAATTTATAATATAACATAAAGCACAGCAATGTTCTGCGCAAATATTTAGTAACAAATGCACAAAAAAAAATTACGGCACAACACAGAAAAACTTTCTTCCTTATTTCAGCACAAAGCTCAGCCATAGGTGGATATGATGTTGATGATAAACACACACAGGAACACATAAAACAACCCGAACTGCCATCCCGCACATATCCTCATACTCATATGTATAATCACACACACACACACACACACATGCAGATGTATATCCGCCGTATTGTTTATGAGTGTATTTGGCAGTCAATTTATTAAATAAACCAAATGTAGGAAAAAAAATGAACAACTCAGATGAAAAATCTCAGTGGACGTAAAACATTTATGTGGCAAAGTAACAAACGACAACAACAATAATACGAACAAACAAACAACCAAAAAAAAAAACAACAAATCAGCAGCAAAATGCACATCCTTACAAGAGCAACAACGACAATATCGCCAAAAAAAAAAAACAATGACAACTAAATAAATATGGCCTCCCTGAAGTGGAGATGATGGCAACACGACAAGAACGAGAGGATGAGTGAGTGAATGAGCGAGAGTAGCAAACTTCCGTAGAAAACAATCAAGATAAAATAATATTTTATTTAATAATTTACAAAACCACAGCCAAGAGTATCCGCTTAGTGTTTTTTCTTTTTTACCTGCATACATAACTCACAAGATTTATCAGTATACATGTGCACGGTTTTGTATGAAAACAGAGAGAGAGAGAGCAGAAAAAGACTGGCAAAACGTAGCTTATCATCAAAAAATCATATGAAAATGAATGACGGGACTTCAATTCTATTTACTTTGGGGGCAATCAGAGCATCGATGATATGTTACGTTTGGTGTTTAGTATGAAATCCATTACGGGCAGCTGATAATGAAATCCATAAAAATTGTATATTCATTTCCAATTGCACAAAGCAGTCATTTTTGAATTTTACAAAAGACTGAATAATGAAATAAAGAAAGAGTGCACTTATTTGAAATCGCTGATATTCCAAACCAATACCGGAATTTCAGTCAGATGAACAGACTTAGCTTTACCTTTACTCACTGACTTTTTGCACCAGTGCAAAACTATGCGGTGTGCCAGGAGAAGCATGTCAAATCGATAGGTCGTTATCATAAAATGCTCTGAATTAAAGCACTAAGAAAGAAACTAAATATCAACTCTTCGAAGTTTTATGCTTTGAAATTATAGAAAGAACACAAATTTAATGTTTTTTTTTTTAATTAGGTCAATTTTTATGCATTGTGCCCTAAGAGGCGTGGGAATACTGTTCATTTTCATAGGCAGAACCAAGTTTGTTAAATGCCTGTACTGAATTTAGTGAAATCAAATAAAATTTATAACCTTAAGAATACATAATTTGTATGGGAGTTATCAGAGAGTCCTTTGTTATCCAGTCGATTTTTTTCAAATTTTTCCAAGCTTTATAATACAATACATATTCCAAAACTTTAAATAATTGCAGTCTGGTTATATTAGATTGTTCCACTGTGGGTAAATCACATGCAGATGTCGCTTACAGTACTGTGTTGAGTTTTATTCGCAACGAAATGTGCGTTAATGATCGGCTTCGTTTCATACTGCTGGCTCATCTACTGTACTGTTCCTCTTTAACTGCAGATAAATAAAGTTTAACCTGATTTAAGCCTCTTTTTTTCATTTGAATTATTCATAGTTAAGCGTTCTAATCATTGCATAAGTTAATATATGTGTAACTGGAATTCAACGGTAAGTATTGAAAAAAAAGAATTCTCAACTGTAAATCAATTCGTTTTTTGATTCGAAACTGCTGTCAAATTCCAAGTCCTTATTTGCCTAACCGCTCTTTTTAGCGAGGCCACCCACGAGAAATAACATTGCAATCCATATCTTCATCTATTCAAGTAAAGTTTTTACAATTGCTATACAGCCCATGAATTACGAGAATCATAAAGCTAAGACTTCGATGAAACTTTTATTTCATTATAATGCTTGGGGCCCTGCTATAATGTACAAAATACGATGTCATTTAAATCACGGCCTGTGGATTGTTTGCAGCAGTGGATCACTTTGAGATATTTTTCGAAAAAATACGATCCTATGACAACTCCAGACCATGATGCTAACCAAACAGTCACTTTTTCCGGATGCAATAACTTTTCCACAATCACTTCTAGGTTCTCCGAGCGCCATGTGCGACAATTTTGCTTGTTTATGTAACCGCTGAGTGAGAAATGAGCTTTATTGCTGAAGAACATTTTGTTCGATTGAAAGCCCACTTTTGAATCATCACTATTGTAGCAAGTTTTAACTATTTTTCCGTGTTCTTTGTTCTTCTTTCACTTACGATCCTTATTCATAAATGGCAAAGCTTTCACTAAATAAATAACGCTTCAGATGGCAGAAATTTAACAACTGACAGCCTTGCCAGACCTGCGGTTTTGAAACCACTAAATGGATTATCGTGTATATTTGATACAAATATTACATTTATTATCTCATTAATTTCTAAGCGAAATATTCAAAATATTATAATTTAGTTTATTTTACTGTGCTTTAATTAGAGCATTTTGTTCATAACAAAGTAATGACTTATGGGGCTTCTTCTTGCATTCAGCACAATTTTGATGCAACGCAGAAGGATGTTGGGTATGAATTAATTAATAGCAATATGTTATGAAAACCGCACACTTTTGCACCAACATCACTGGACATTGGATGAAAATATATGTTATTCAGCTCACATGGCTGAAATTTCTATACAGGATTACCTTTGATTTGGACTAAGGAGGCAGTTCTTTATTACGTATCATCCGTTATTTTACATATATATTTCTGATAATACATTTGGAAGCAGTGAACTGTAATCAACAATTCCTGTTTAAATTTTGAAATATTGCGAAATTATGGTGAAGCTTCAAGCCAGAATAACTTTGCGGAACCTGATTGGAACTGTTATATAAAAAAAAAACAACATGAAATATACTCAAGTTATATCCCCAAACTCATATTTTGATTTTGAAGTTACAGGCATTTGTCTGTTTTTGTGCGGTGGAACACTTGAAGTTAATTTTAAAATTATCTAAATGGTTTTTCTTAATAAAATAGTTACTTTTTTGAAGCACCTTTCTGCTCTTTTTTTGTTTTAAAAAAAAATTCAGAAATACGATGCAAATCGTTAAAGACCAATTTAAGTTTTTAGACATTTATTGACATTTTATTGAAATTATAAGAAAAACTAATCCCCCAACATGTCATAAACAATGTATGGAAGAGTTGTTTACATCCAGTAATCCCACTTGCATTCTCTTTTTAGAGGTACTCAAAGGGACATTCATTTTAGTGGCGATTCCGAACGCTAGTTTGAGACACATCCAGTGGACGGCCTTTCAAAAAGGAACAGGTATTTGTATCAGTACTCCAACCACCCAAGATAACCCAAATAACTAGTTTTAAATAACTCAAACCCCGACTTTCTGACAGTGTCTGTTGTTTGACCGTAATGGCTACGGCACAAGGTGCTACTAAGTTTCTCAACTATAACCAATCATTAGAACGATTATCAAATCATTGAACAAATCGAACCTTTATTGCAATGCCAATTTATATGCAATCAAACACCACTTAACCTCAAATAATTGACACTTAAAATTCACTTATACTCAATCTCTAAATGTGTCAATCCCCATTAGCAACCACAGAATGGTTGTTGACTGATACGAGTATATGATAATTGAAATCGATATCTATCAAAGCAGTGTAAACACTAATTCTCAGTAGACTGCGAAACTCCCTACTAATGCTATTCCCATATTCAAGTTTATGGAATATTTAGCTCATACGAGTATAGCATCAGCACAAAAAAAAATCCATGACAAAAAAGACAACCTAACGAAATGAAAGATTGTAACGGAAATGATTTTGAAATTAAGGTAAACTATCAAAACACAAGACAGTGACGAGCCACTGACTGACGAGTGCGATATTGGAAGAAATCCACTGAGATTAGAAGGAAATGTAACCTGAATTATATAAATTTCTTTTGATTTTGATCCGCATATGTACATGTACATTCATATATTCTTCCATAGCTCACTTTTTCCATTAGCTTTCCAGCTACCTGGAGATTTCGTCATATCAAATTGTATATTACAGGAAGTAAGCGGGCGGAGGAGAGAATTCAAATCTGCTGAAATAAAACGGATATGAGAAACTAATGAAGTTCTTTCCTATTGCTCTGATGGATGCCAGCGCTGGGACAGGTTAGTTAGCTACACACACACACACACACACACACAGACTAACATATACACACACACATACATACATACACTCTGTTAAATATACAGTAGAGGTTTCGACATGTAAATATTAAGATTGATATGAATACAACAAAAAATTAAGGATAAACGGAAAAGTTGTAAATGAAATTGAAATACTTTTGTACTTGATGTCTGTTGCTATTTAATAATTTATAATATGAAACTGGAATCGTTAAAAACATTCATCAAAATAAAATGAAAATTGGGGTAATCCAAATGGAGAACAACTAAAACAAGGAGAAAAACTTGTAACTGACATTTGGTAGAAACAAAAGAAGATAAAGTGGCATAAAGACAGCTCAGGCAGACGTATCAGAAAGCCACAAGAAGAGGTTAAAGTGGGCCTTTGAAAGCACGAGGTGAGTAAACAGCTCAAAAGGATCTCAAGAGTTTGAGGCAAAAAAAAACACACATAAACAAAAATTAACTTACAGACGATTCAAGTTGTATTACTTATTTAATATGTCTTTTGCAGCCCCTACGGACTTTCCCTCCTCTGGCCTACTTTCTTGACATTTTGTACAGACCTCATAAACTATTCAATTTCTTTCACTTTTGATCAAAATGACATCTGTTTTGGACATTCGTTTCAATCATTTATTATTTTGCATTCCCTGTTGTTGTCATTTTTTGCAGTTGAATGTATGAAACTAAATTATTTAGGTAAACATTTGGCTTGATTTTTGGTCGTATATCAAAAGTTCTTACATTAATTATAAATGTATTATAAGGCCTAAAGCTAATTGCAGTCATCAGTTGTAAAACTTAAATGAGGCGAAAAAAATTTGCTTACATTCAAATCACCTACAAATACAAAATACTTTGCCTCAGGGTTAAGTTGTTAAAATCCAATAGACGACACAACAAATTAAATTTATTTCTTTAAGGTTATGCAAATGTAAAAATATTTTGGCAGCAGAAAAATAATTGCATGACAACTCAATATGCTACAAACATATGTATATGTAAAGCAAATAACTATAC
>JAHXMU010000052.1:346643-379833 GCA_019455685.1 Philornis downsi | reverse complement strand
TTTAAAATACATTTTGGAACTTAATTCATTACGCATACCGTTAAGAAATATCATTAAGTTTATTTTCGATTTCGTCCCTATTCCTTTGTCTATTGACTGTAATTTGAGTGAAGCACATTCTTTTTATAATGGAAAAAGGAAATACCAATTTTTTTCCTTCTTTGCTGCTATTGTTTGCTCAACAATATCAAAGTATGGATAGTGAAGTAAATTTTCCAAGTTTTTCCTTATTCAAGCTGGAGGAGTGTTAAACTTTAAATTCCGTTTCGCTTCTTTCCTCTCGTCCATGAACACAAAAGTTTTGAAAAGAACAATATTTTCCTAGGTACATTGGTGAGGAAAATGGTGTAAAGTTTCCGAATACTTCACGCACGACTTAACAATACGGTACTCATGGTTAGGAATTATTATTACTTCAATCCATTTCATGGGCAAACATTCGCCCGGCTGACAGCAGAGAAAGTTCGCTTAATATGATTTATGACTATTTTCTACGAATTCTAAGAATACAAAGAATATTGGTGACTGCACCGGTAGTGGGGGTAGTGTAGCCGCAACACATTGCGGAAATTATTGAAAATTTCAACTTATGCTTATGTTAACATTAGGGCAGAGTTAATAATTTACTACGCATGTTGAAGGTTATTAATGAGAAGCATTGACGGTTTGAAATGGGGGTGAAGAAAGGCTTTGTTAAATTTCATAAAATGTAACCAACAAATTGCAACTGTCTTAAAAACCACATATCACTGCGGCTTCTTGTCATCACATGTAACACCGGCAACGTTTTGTGGCAAAATGACTTTCACTCTCCCACTTTGCGAACAGGAAACTTGAAATACAAGAAAAAGCAATTTGAGCAATTTACAAAAATTTGATTAACCGAAAATGCTCATGGACAAAAACTATTGCCATGCAGACATTAAAATACGTCCATCTACCCGTATTTCCTGTCATCTATTCATACTATATATCCATACTTCCTCACTTCCGCTTCTGTGCTAACAGTATTCCTGTGATCCTCTGCAATCACTCCATTCATTTCGTTCATTATTTTCATATTCTCTCGAACTATAGTTCAAGTTTGTGTTATTCCAACTGCCAACAAAAAGAGAGGTAAAACAATCAGTTTTGACTACAATTTCCGCTGTTGTTGCTAAACAATTCAAATATATTTCCGCTACACATATTTTTACATATGAACTTCATAGTAAGGATAACGACACAATAACGACAATAGGACCAACACAGCAACAAGAATGAATTTTTGTTGTGGCTGTTAGCAGGGATATGTGAGACAGGAGTGGACAATAATGGCCCCTTGCAATATGTTTCGTAGTAATATTACAGTAGTATTATTTAATCGTAGTAATATTATCTAAAACTTCTAATTGTTATTTGTTTCGGAGTAAGACAACATACCAGGTCACATATTGCCTATGCTGGAATTCACCAATTTAATAACATTTGTCGGTGAGAATGATTCAGTTGACTTAATTTTTTTACTCAATTTTATATATATAATTTAATAAAATATAATTTCTTTTGACTATTAACAGCAATTTGTATTTGATTATCATACCTGTCACACAACTTAGGTTTCATTTAAAAGCCAAGGGCGTCAGAGCGATTTGTGCAGGCGATATTTTAAATTATTATAGAAACTGTTCCATTCCTAAGAATATCCTGCAAATTTAAACATAGGTCATAGTAATTCCTATTAATGTTTCTCATAAATAAACTATGGATATGAAAGTTATACCATCTAAGTATTGAGTGTCAAAAATTTCATATATACCTCGATGTATTTTATGAGGATTTTCAAGCAGACATTTACACAGCTCTGTAATATTTTTGCATTAAACTTCAACCGCAGATTTGGTTTCATTTATTATATATAATGTTGAAACCTTCGAGATAAAATTGAATGTAAATTTTCGGATATGAGGATTACAAAAGTATTTTCTGGTTTCTTCTTCTATCAGCCGTAGTTCCCGGAAAAACACTCGAAGAAATTTTAAAAAAAGAATTCTATGATTGTACAATAAATGGGTTAAATTCATGTATGTTTTAGTTACATTACGAAGATTGGTTCCTGAGTTCAGATATATGGAATGCAATTGTCTTTAATGTTACATTGGTTTCTTTAAATTGGGTTGTACATTGTACACAGAGCATTCGACTAAGAATACCCGAGGGTGTGAAAGCCAATATTATCAGATTTGATAAACAAACTAAACTGGCTGCAAACCATACAACTACCACTCTTCAGCAAATTGGGTTCAACCGAATTTAGTCAGCAGATATTGAACGCCTCGTACTTGAAAAAAGAAATGCAGGAAGGGAATGGCAACAGGACAGATCACCTCAACATAAAATTAAGTTTAAAGAGTACACTAAACGTCTTACAGATTTACCAGCATCTGAAAAAACTGTATCTCTTGAGAGATATCTCCAAAGTCTTGATGCCACACTTGACTCCAGTTATTCCTTATGGCGTGCTGCTAAACACCTAAAAAGGCCAGATGAATTCAAACCGCCTCTACGCAATTCTAGTGGATGTTAGGCAAGAAGTGATTGTGAAAAAGGCAACATGTCTGCTAGTCGCTTAAAAAACGTTGTCACTCCAAACACATGTATTGGTGTTGCTGACTTGCCAAGTGTTGTTCCGCTTCCTCCTCAATCATTAAATTGAGATTCGAGATGTAAAAGAACTAATTCTAAAACTAAACCCGAAAAAAGCTCCAGGGATTGATGGTATCAGTAACAAGATGCTAAAAGAGTTACTCCATATAGCATTGATTGAATCTTGCTTTTCTTATTTAATGCCATACTGCGACTAGAATACTTTCCTCACAACTGGAAGGTAGCTCTGGTAAAAATGATCCCAAAGCCAAGCAAAGACCTCACCAGAGCTGAGTCATACAGGCCTATTTTCCTATTACCCACGATGTCAAAGCTTTTCGAAAAACTGCTTTTGGCTAAACTGTCACCAATACTAGCATAACATAGA
Source organism: Philornis downsi (assembly GCA_019455685.1). Taxonomy (NCBI): domain Eukaryota; kingdom Metazoa; phylum Arthropoda; class Insecta; order Diptera; family Muscidae; genus Philornis; species Philornis downsi. The sequence continues at coordinate 376,820 of JAHXMU010000052.1, read as the reverse complement.
TGTATTCCGGACCACCAATTTGGGCATAGCACCATTGAACACACGCATAGATTGCTTCAAGTCGTTAGAAGTGCCTTAGAGGAAAAAAAGTATTGTTCTGCACTATTCATCGATGTATCGCAGGCTTTTGACAAAGTATGTTTTGAAGGAGTAATACTAAAGCTAAAGGCATGTTTGCCTACGAATACTCAAGAGCTTTTGGAAAACTATATCTCTGCCCGAACGTTTTCAGTTAAGGAGGGAGACTTTCTAAGTGAGCCGAAATCTACAGCTGACGGTGTGCCGCAGGCCAGTATACTGGAACCTGTTTTATATTTAATATATATGTATAGGTATACTTTCGATACGCCTGTTAGTGGTACCATCCACAAATCTACTTTTACCCATGATACAGCCTGCCTTAGCACGCATGAGAGCCCTTGTGAAGTATAGCGTCATCTTCAGGAATATATTGCCCAGCTGGAACAGTGGTTAAATCTATGGAGAATAAAAGTTAACGAACAATTGACACCAAACTAACTCAGATGAAACTTAAATTATCACAGATACATTGGCTAATTGGCCGAAATTCAACTCTCATTCTATACTGCAAACTTTTATTACACAAGCCTATTTTGAAGCCCATTTAGTGTTATGGTATAGAGCTGTGGAGAACTGCTTCAGCTTCAAATGTAGAAAAAAATCAGCGGCGTCAAAATAATATCTCGCGATTGATTACAATTGCTCCGTGGTAAATTAGAAACTCAAACTCGCGACTTAAATATTCCACTTGTTACTGAGGAAACTGCAAAATTCTCTGGCAAATATTTTACAAAACTAGTGTCTCATTCCAATCCACTTGCTTGCAATATCTTAAACTACCGTGTTCACCTTCATTTAAAAAGAGGGACACTGCGGTTTTAACCATCAGCGCTTGAAATATTATTTCTTACAAGAGAAATATTATTTGTCTTTCTTGTTGTCGTGTTTTTTTTTTTTTTTAGAATAATTAACAATTATTATAACTCAGTATATGTTTTACAATTATGGACATATCAAACATCATTAGACTTAAGATTTGAATACTTATTGTTAGTTCATTTTATGAAGATCCAATAAATAAATATAAATATAAAAAAAAAAATCGGATTTAAGAAATTATGGATTGACTAAGGAAGCCATCCAGGAAAAATGTAATACCATATTCAGATTTAAAGTTTTCAACCTCAAAGGCCAGTCTTAAGTCAAGAGCTATAAAAAAGAAGATACCAAATTATACATAAATCTTAAATATACTAAAACCACAATTAGTATTCAACTTAATTTTTGCCGTTCTCAATGTTAATATCAACTTATCCATACAACAATGTAAGAGATAATCTTAACTCCAGCGTAAATTCTTCAAGTAGAAAAGAAAAATTGTGTTATTTATTTGTTTATTTGGCTTGTAATTTAAAACCTTCCGGCCAATCACATATTAATCACAATATGCAACAATTCATCAATTAGATTCAATCTGCTCCAAAATATAAATTTAAAAAACACATATTTGTTATTTATATATAAAATTAAAAAATATATATATAAAATTTATAAAAATATAATATGATTCTGAAGATGGTATGATTATTAAAGCTAAAATATGAAAAAAGACTAATTTAGAAGTTAGTCGGTACATAATCTGGAAATATAAGATAATCGGTGAGTTATAAAGGCTACTCACAATAATAATTGAATAACTGAAAACAAAATTTCTCTGGAAAGTCTGACAATGTTGCAGAATGTGCCTTTTGTAAGAATCAGGACATAATTTTAAACATTTTAAATGGTTTGGTAGTAAATTGTAAATTCCTGGTACTCTTACTGCAAAAGCACGACCCATGAGTGTGGTCATTTTAGGAATAAGAAGCTGCTGATTACGAGCGAAATGTGAAAAATTAAACGAATTGAAAAGAAATTGACGACCACACAGTCGAGAAACTTTATAAAAATAACAACAAAAACATCAAGTCGATATAATTTCTAAAACTACAGCCCAACAAACGCTTAACGTATGGTATTATATGAACACGACGCCTCAGCGAATACAAATAGCTCATAACTCTATTAAACGCCATCTACATTTTCCTTATATTTTGCTTATTAATGCTACTATATAGATCTAAACAATATAAAATACTAGACATGATATAAGCATGAACCAATTTCTCCTTAATTGATCTAAGCAACACTAAATCAGTGTTATAAAAACTTCGAAGTGAACAATTTAAACGCCGGATTACATTATCAACATAATAGTTAAAGCTTAGTTTGTTATCTAAAATTACTAACGAAACTATTACTAACTAACTAACTAAATTGCAGAGATATACTTTAATATGAATCTAATCAACGTAGTTGTTTCGTCCTGTAAGGATCGGAGAATTATTCAGCCAAAAGTTTTATAAAACCAGGCACACCATATGTTTATTTTTACAACGATTTCAATGTGTACGAGTATATTTAACAATGGTCGACAAAAAAATTCACCAAACTCAGAGCAATATTGTTGTACAGATAAGTTCAGATGTAAAACAAGATTCATGCAATTAATCTGACACAGCACACAAACCAAATATCTAAGACCCACTGCAATCAGCTACAAAACGTGTAGGCAATCGTGACTAAAAAAAAACTACCAACTCTCAAGTTTGGACCGCTAAAATCATTAGAATTTCCTTAGTAGTTTCAGAATATATAGCAAAATATTACATGCAAATTTGAAAATCGCGTGGATGAATTTTCGAAGCCACTCTAAAACACTTTTATTCATAATGATTTATTGTAGGTTTGAAGAACTTTTTTGCTAAGAAAATTTCCTTTGCAAAATTCTAATAAATATTTCTAAACACGAACCTACCTATATTTGCATTATATGTCGAAGGTTTATAAATTTATACTTCATACATACGAGCATAGCTTACTACACTTCATTATCTAATATTTGTTATACAAACAAAGGCCCCTTATAACTTGTGACTTTGCCCGCCTCAGTCAGACAAAATTTAAACTATATCAATCCTAATAGTATTTCTGAGGTTTTGACTTGTATTACCACACATGTACATTTATTAGATCTTCATGCATCATACATGGCTACACACGGTGAAAATGTCAATCACAAGTTTACCAAAAAATAGCAAAACTTATATAAAATATAAATATTGTTAATGGCTTTTCAACCACAACTGTTCCTCAAATCATCTACTGTTAGTGGCAAGTAAATGAGTTAAATATCTACATATAGACAGTTGCCAAATATCAGGCAATAGTTGACATGTGATTTCAAAAGTTTTCTTCTAATAGCTTTTGTATTGTGGTCGGTGTAAGATAGAAATTCTATATTATTGGAAATTTGTCAAACAAATAAATGATGACAGTAGCTGGGACGGATGACAGGCAAAGCCACATTAAACAGGGTCCTGTTAAGTATCAAGAAATACAATTTTAGGCCGAAGAAAAACAAGTCGATGTATTCCACCTTTTCACCAATGTAAATTTGCCTTCAACGGCCCGATTCGCAAAAATAATTTGAAGCCACGTCTAAGTTTGGTGCACTGCAATATCTTAAGTGAATAGCTCTGACTAGACGAGAATCTTACTGAAACATTTGACGTCATACGAGTCAAGACGACATTCTATTGTGAGATGTCTTCAACATTTTTAAGAAGCAAATAAACTTCCATAAAAAATTATTAGTATAGAATGATTTTTTAAGATTTAAGTTTTTCAGGTTGGCAGCACTGGTTGGTAATGGCGTCTAAACGTCATCTGTTAAAGTGAAAAGTGTATAGTATACTCTGCCATTTCATCATGGAATGAAAAATTACCTACCACAACGTTTAATTTTTGGTAAAAATTTCTGGCGTGGTTTATGGACTGGTGGTATCATCGGTCCATTTTTCATCAAAGACGACCGTGGAAGAAACGTTACCGTCAGAGCAGCATCCCCTTTGTGCGTCCACACCTGTTATTTTTATTAATATTTCTGGGCTTAGACCAGCTTTTCATTTACTGAAAATTTTAAGAGAAAATTCACATTCCATTTACAGAAATTTTTTACGCATAATAAAATGCAGATAGAGAATATATTCGCATATGTAAATAATTTCATCCTGTCGGAAAGTTTTGGTTATATTCCGCCTACACATCTAATTTTCTTAGCAAATGATTTCTAATATTGATTTTGCATTCATTCCCCAACGACAAAGTGCCACCAACCGATTGTAATAACAAATATGGCCGTAAGAAGTTGTGTTGTCATAATGGGTATCTTTCCCCACATTATTTATACTGAACCACAATCTTACCAAAAGACAAAAGAATATTTAATACATTTTCCTGTGAGTTTGTAAATGTAAAAGTTCGAGATAGGTATTCACAAACATTTACTTAAATTTTCTTCATACAATATTGATAAATATTGGCAAAAAAATTGCCAATTAATAATTTATATATTAAAAGCTTTTTATTGACTTATAATGTCTGTTCTTTTTTTTTGCGTTAACAAGTATGCAAAGTTTATGCAGTGTTTTAATAGAAAAAAGACAAAACAACTGGGTATGTTTTTGTCCTCAATTTATAAATTATGTGCACATTTACCGGAACGAAGTAAAAACGTTTCTACTTGATTGAAATCATTTCGCTTATAGTATATATGAAAGAAATTTCCAATGAAATTCGATTACTAATTAAGAAATTGTGATAGTCATTGTAATATTTTAATGACGGCCTGCGAAATTTAGAACACAAGTTTTATGGGAAATTCTGCAAAGTATTCTGGCAAATAAGACAGGCCAATGTAGAAGACCTGTTCCTCCAAAACCCCCTTTCATTTTAGTTTTATTTAAATTGCGATGTACATTTTATAGAGCTTCTGAAGTACTCCATTTCCTTATATCCTGCAAATTCAATATATTACATGTCTTCGCCAATTTTGCAACTATTATAAAATTGTATCATTTCAGGTAAATTGAATTCATTACGTTCTTAATTGTTAGCATTAATAATCCATATATAACGCATTAAACTCATATTTAGCTTAACATGGTCTACTTTGTACTGTACTGTTCATTCAAATCCTCTTACAGTTATATGTTTTCATAGCGTTTTACTGGATAAATCATTAAAAATCAACTACATTTGTCTACGTGAAAGGCACAAATTTTCCACTTTGGTTATAAATATTCACATCTTTCCACCACTGCTCATTATGAAGTGCAATTTGTTTCTTTTATGGGCAGTGAAATCCAACCTCTAAAATATAAAAATTGACCTCCTCCGAAAAAGCTTTGCAATAGCAATCTCATTATATTTATGGGCCCCATACTTCTGAGTTCTCCTCAGCATAATAATAATCATCGTATCATTTAAACTCATAATTTAATCAAGGAAAGTGAGTCTAATGCTGGACTACTGGCATAGCTACCGCTGCTATGGGAGCTGTTGCCTCCCGCATGTTTTCAACTTTTTCTTTCGTTTCTGCTGTTTTTTTTTTCTTTTTTCAATTTCTCCAACGATAAAGTGAGCATTATGTGTTTCCCATTCTCAGATCCTTCGCCCCGTCTAATTTTTCACACAATTACTGCAATTAAACTTTTTCCTACTGCGTCATGGGATATGAAGATGGATTTCACTTTTTTGTCTTCATGGCAATGACGAGTGATGAGAGTGCAGAGTGCAAAAAACTAGGTATGAATAAATGTTTTATAATTATAATTAGGTTATATTTGAGATAATTATTTTCAATTAATTTGAATGAAGTAGACGGAGGAAGTTATAATTGTATGAAATTCAAATCGTTTAGTGAAGCTGCAGAAGTTTCCTTTAATTTTTTTTCTTTTTTTAGAATGTTGGTCATGCGATTTCCAGTGGTCGAATTGAACTAATAGATGATATGAGTAAAGTAATTGATACTAAGTGATTTCCTGGAATTTTTGTATACGTCGGTAAAAGCATTACCAAGACTGGCCAAATACACAGAGGATGTATGAAAATATATTTGGTCTGCTGAATATTTCCCTCAATATAGAAGATGGACAGAAACATAACAAGATTTTTTAGTGACTAATTGTGTCGAAACGAAACAGGGCTTTTCATTGGAAAAAAACACTTCAGTATTAGGTTTTTGCAAAATCCCACTTTTAAAATACGAATACATACCCAATTCAATAACGTAGAGATGGATAATAACTATCAAATGCAATTGGTAAAATCAAATCAAATGTGCAGGTTTTACATGAGTCTCGCTTTGAAAGCCTTACCCATGGTTTGCCATCACATAGGTGCTTCTTCTAGCGACGGCAAGCGCCCCTTTGGGGTACTCAAACTAATCTCAAAAGGATTAGTCAAACTACCAGAGGTTGGAAGTAGGTCCCTTGGAAAAGCTTCCTCAGGTCCGACTCCCTCACTCGGCCAAAGTACCTTTGTGTTCACTTGGTATGAAGTGAGCTACCTCCCGGGTAGGAGTTGAGGTAATCTAGGAAGACCTCGGATAGACATGAACAGTGTTTTCTAAGCTAATGCCTTCCTTCACCAACGCAACCTGAAGCAACGCAAAAGCACTGAAAACATTTGTTCGGGAAACCACAACCAGCACGATGCTCCCACTAGGGGTCCGACACCATTAACCAGGAAGGAACAATGTTCCTTGGGCCCCTGGTCACCCGTGCTACCAGAAGAGAAGAACTCTCTGGTCTGAGTTTCGCAGACAAGCTACTCCAGTTTTGCTTTATCATACCTCGCATGGAACTGGTAATCCATAATCTACGGCATAGATTTTCAATGTCCGACGAGAGAATATCAACACAGCAAAGCACACCATGCTCCAATCATAGTTCATTAATCAGATCTCTCTGGTCATACAACTACATATATATTAACGGAAAAGATAAATCTTCTGATACCTCCCGACGGCTTTCCTATAACCGCACCTGTATGCAATTGGTAAAGTGTAAATCTGTCAGATTTGACCTGAAGATTTAATTTAGAACTTATGTTCCTCGAAAGAAATTGAGGGTTTTGTGGAAGAATTTAGTGGCGGGATGTGTATACTTGCGAGGGGGTTTCGTAATGAAGGACATGAAAAGGAAACAAAATATTCGGTTAACTTACATTATGTGTTATTTGGGTTTTATTAGTACGTTGAGGGCGGCTGGCGAAGTGGTCCGGTTGGCGGCTGACGGAAAAAAAAGAGCGAGTATATCGCTGGTTTCAACCCTGAGACTTCCGTGCGACGCTGGGTGGCCATATGGGTGTAACAAAAAAAAGGTTTTTATATTTACATGGTTGTTTGAAGTAGCCTTTACACAAGCCAATAAATACTTAACTTTTACAATTTACAAAATTTACTAATTTTTTGATACAAACAATTCAATATAATTCAATTTAATTCAGTGTAATTTAACATAATGCAATTTTAGTTCGAGACAATACAATTTTTGGAAAATTCATTTTAATTCATAATTCATAGTTTATAATATAATTTAATTGATAAAAATCATTTTTTAATTCTTGGGGAGGATTAAATACTTTCAATAATAACTTTATAGGAAACAAACCTAATAGATGAAAGTGTACATATTAGCAAACTCAATAGTGTACTGTATGGTACTTTCTTATGGTACTTTATGATCCTTTAAATCGTACCATCACTCCTAAGATGAATTTCACTTAATTTATGTATGAGTATGTATGAATATGAATATTATGCATGAATATGTCTATGCTAATGTTTAGGAATGTGAAATTAAGACATAAGAAAATAGTATTAAGAATACCGTTATATTCAAATACAGGGTGGGCATTTGAGTGTTCTGTAACTGTAACGCTAGAAACTCTTTAGCATTTGCTGAAAAAAAATATATATATAGTCAAGCTGGTTTAGTTTACTTCTGGTTTACTTCTCTGGATACACCAGGATGATTTTCCAAACGAAATGAGACCATTTTAAAACATAGAAATTGGAAAACCTGTTTTGTCTGTTCACAGTTATGATGTCTACAAAACACTTATAACTATATCAAGCCAATGCATTAAAATAACAAGTTATTTGTATATTCAATATGAAACCGAATCAGACAAGTCTATGACTGCATACAAATTAATTTTGCAAAAAAAATACTAACATTAAAAGTCCATTACTGTCAAAATATAAACTTTCGACTATAAACTATATCAAAAAGGGTGAATTATTAGGGCCGTTTGAATGTTGATTTACTTCAGTCGCCTGCACAAAGTGCTCGACTATGCCGCTGTATAGTAAAAACTGACAAAATGTGATTTTTTTTTTTTTTTTGAAAAATATGTGAGAAAAAAAGCTGTAAAATCACATAACAAAATAGGAAACATATTGAACGATAAGTCAATATAAATGCCTAAAAATAAATAATTATACTCATCACATACTATTTGGGCTACCTTTTCCATTAAAGATTTGATAACCAAATCAAATTTTCATACTGTATTTGTTGATTATTGTTCATGATATCAGTATGGCGAGATACAGTGATAAACAGCGTTTACAAATCAGCATTCTGCTACTCAGAAAAAAAATTTGAAGTTTTTCTCAAGAAATGTCCTTTTCATATTGTTTCCAAAAATATTTGTTCCTAAAATAATACATTGAATGCGAATATTTTTTGAATACATAGAAGTTATTTTAAACAAATTTCTACGACATCAATGCAATGCTAATAATTGTGAAGCCTTTGAAAATTGTATAATGAATTTCCTATCGAAAAGCTATGTTTAATGAAACACCTATCAAGACTTATTAGAGTATGAATGATATTTTTTGTATACGAAAAAAAAAATGGCAAAAATAACAATAACAGCGTCGCTTAAAGCTCTGTACCTCATTCATCAATCATTAAAATGACAGTAGCATTCTGCTACTCAAGAAAAAAATTTAAAGTTTTTCTCAGGAAATTTCATTTTCAATGCTTCCAAAAGTATTTGTTCCTAAAATAATATCTTGAATGCGAATACATAAAAGATTTTTAGTTTTTCTACGACATGAAGGCAATGTGAACTCTTCGGAAATTTTCTGATGAATTTTGTACCGAAAAGCTATGAAACACTTTTCAAGGCTTATCAGATATTGAATGATAACTTTGGTATACAAAAAAAGCAAAAATAGTAATAACTGTGTCGCTTAGAGCTGTGTAGCTCAGACATCAATTATCAAAATGACTTAAAATTTCAACAAGTGTCTTTTAATGGTTACAATCTTCTAAAAAGTGTATTAGTATTTTTTTTTCGCCTTGAAGAAGCTATCCAGTCTGAGTCTGTTATCTTTGATGAGAAATTCCAACTGTTGCCCTTAGAAAATCTTCTCTTCCTATTCTTTCAATTCAAATTCATTCAGAATAAGTGTAATGTAGTGTTTAAGGCAGCCATTGTAAGTTTTCATCAAACCAACAATAAAATGTAACTTTGGTGTCGATTATAACCGCTCGATTGTAACCGCTGGATGGTCATTCGCATTACCCGCTGTACATGAAATGTCTCATTAATCGACATTGGTGATTGTGAGTCGGCATGTGATGAAATTATTCCAAACCAAATTAATACTAGTAGTAATTTCTTAGAATCTAGTTGACGATTGGATATTTCCTTTATAATCAACTTTTAACATTGCAGAACTTCATGATTATCACCATAATCTCCAACCTACGATGTAGAGAAAAGGAAATAGCTTACAACATTGTAGTGCAAAGTGATGGAGTCATGGAATAATTTCCATTGTCTTTATTAATAGTTAAAGAGTTGAGTACTGGCAAATAGAAATACGGTTCTACGAAAACTACATATAATTAACATGAGAGGACAAAATTGTTAATGGTGTTATAGTAAGTAGACTGCTAGTTCTTCTTGTCTTTAAACACACTATGAAAAGCTCATAGGCTTCTATTTAAATGCATTGAAAATCATCATGATATAATAGCACTTCTCACTAGAACAAAACATAACTACTATGATTTATCAGAACAGCAGTAATATATTTAGTATATATATATGATTTCCTATCTTTTTAAAACTGTTCCCGGTATGTTGGCTACTATTTGTAAAAAGTTGGCCACAACTAATTCAACAGTTTAGAAGCCTGTGTCTAACACACAGACACAATCACATTCTTGCGGCAGATGTAAACCTTTTATGAATTTAAAAATAAGCACACGCTTCGAATATAAGAGCTATGGGAAAAGTAGCTCATAAGTTTTACGAGCATCTTCAAAAAAACAAAATGCTGAAGTTTCTTATATGCAATTTGACAAAATTTGTAACAAAATTGTAATTGTAATATACAAAATTTGTAAATATAAGTAATTTTTTTTTTGATGTAAATTTGGTGGAATATCACTTAATGGACTTATTTCAAGAAACTCCACATTTCATTGCCTTCCAGACTAACCTTAGCATACTTGATTTTTTTTTTTTTTTTCTTGTAAGATGAGGCTTTCAAAACAAGGCCATCAAAACCATATGATTTGAGGAAATATATTTGAACGGTAATTGAATCAACCGCTGCAATCCTTCAGACAGTAACGAACAACATGACGTATTCGTAATATCAATTAAAAACAACACTCATCAGCCGCTTTGCACACCAGTCTTACTTATTGCATAGACTCCATAAATGCCATGCAAGACGATATTTTTTACAAAGTTGAACGGCGATTTAAAACCACTCCTGAAAACATTATTCTCTACAGGCACTTTCTTTAATAGATCTGAACTTTGGTATATTACAGGGTTCTGTTGAAATTATGTATAACCTGAAACAAATATCAAGCATATTAAGAAACAAGTTGTAGTAGAGACTTCAAGCAGCAGTAAATCATGTGACCGACCAGAGCGTGATGTTCAGTACACGCGACTATCGTTCGCATGGTTGCGGGTTCAACCTCGCATATGGCAACTTATCATTATTTGAGCAGATATCTTCTCGATGTATCTAACGATCATTTTGAAAAGTCGAAAAGTAGTCGACAAAACTTCTAAATGCTTCTCAAACTCTGACGTTCGGAATTGTAGTTAAACTCCCATTTAATGAGTCTGAAAATAAAATGAGTGTAAGCTTACTGTATGTGAAAATCCCTCCCATGTTTCATTCATGAGGTTAAAGAGAATTTGTTTTTTAGTAGTAGATCGTGACACCCATTTGACCATTCTCATTTCCATTTCCATTTCATAAGAAATATTTAGCAATTTCATACATTACAATTTTTCTAATTTTAGCAATTTTTTTTTTAATAAAACACCGTCGCAATTTACCTTGGCTTGTGAACATGCGGGAAACAATGAAACTTCCAGGTTTCCTCGACCCAAAGATGGCTTTGGTTTACAATTATGTGAGTTAAAAATGTGACAAAGAAGTTTTTAATAGTTTCCCATTCGACCATTCTCATTTCCACTGAAGTATGCTCTGACCGAACTAAATATTGTAATCATATTCCATGGAATTCATAGAAAATATTTGGTAAATTCATACTTGACAATTTTTCTAATTTTAGCAATTTTTTTTTTTAATAAAACACCGTCGTAATTTTCCTTGGCTTATGAACATGTGGGAAACAATGAAACTTCTAGGTTTCCTCTAGCCAAAGATGGCTTTCGTTTACAATTATGTGAGTTAAAAATATGACAAAGAAGTTTTTTATAGTTTTCTTTTTCTCACAAATTGTTTAACAAAGAAAAGAAAAAAAAAATAGAAAGAAAACTAATATACCAACAATTAGATTGTTGTATTGAACAATATATTTTCCTTGTTTGAATTTAAAAAATTTTTGTAAAAACTTGCCAAATAAACTGTACTGCTATAACTCACAACAACAAGTTTGGTTTCTATAATACGACAAAGCGACGGAGAGAGCATGTGAGACAATTAAACGTGCATGTTTTACATGAGTCTCGCTGGGAAAGCCTTACCCATGGTGTGCCATCACACAGGTGCTGTTCATCATTTCCATCATTTTTTTCTTGGTTATGTGTTCTTTCTTTCTTCTAGCGAAGAAAGAAAGGGGCGCTTGCACCTTTGGGGTACTCAAACTAATCCCGAAGGATTAGCCAAACTACGAGATTTTGGAAGTAGGTCCCTTGGAAAAGCTTCCTCAGGTCCCACTCCCTCTCTCTGCCAAAGTACCGTTGTAGTCACTTGGTATGAAGTGAGGTATCTAGGAAGACCTCGGATAGACGTGAACAGTGTTTTCTAAGCTAATGCCTTCCTTCACCAACGCAACCTGAAGCAACGCAAAAGAACTGAAAACACTTGTTCGGGCAACCACAGCCAGCATGATGCTCCCACTAGGGGTCCAGTACCATTGACCAGGAAGGAACAATGTTCCTTGGGCCCCTGGTCACCCGTGCTACCAGGAGAGAAGAACCCTCTGGTCTGGGTTTCGCAGACAAGCTACTCCAGTTTTACTTTATCATACCTCGCATGGAACTGGTAATCTAATAATAATCATAATCTACGGCATAGATTTTCAATGTCCGAGGAGAGAATATCAACACAGCAAAGCACACCATGCTCCAATCATAGTTCATTAACCAGTCATACAACTATATTAGCGGAAAAGATAAATCTTCCGATACCTCCCGACGGCTTCTCTATGTCCGCACCTGTTGCCAGGATGTGTCTTGTTTAACTATGGCTCTCCCCTTTACTTGGTTTTCGAAAAACGAGTTCCAAGATCAGTTTGATGTCATATTATAGGTGAATCCCAAGACATAATCCACCTTTTCCTAAGGCGCCTGGCACATGCCCACACTACTTTGTTTTTGTACCCAAGCATCATACCCTTTGCCTGCTTAATTACAGGATCAGGTAGAGAGGCTTGCGTTTTAGGGGTAAGCGGTACAAAGAATCCTAGGAAACATCCGCCTACCCACAGTATGTGAGACAGGATGTAGTTACCTTTAGAACAGTATGTAACTCACACCAATTGAACTACCACAGTTTGAATTGATGTGTGAGTTATGCGGTCAAGCCAACAGTTTTAGACGAATTGATGTTATGGTAGTCAGGCGGAAACCACATTACAGTGAATATTTTAACGCCAACAACTTGGAAAGCCTGATATCTATCTCGCAAACTACTTATTTTTCATTTTTAGAATTATTGGATTCTGTGTCAACTTAATTTGACAGCTTGCAGAAACAACGAGTTCTTACACTAAAATTTCCTCGGCCCTATTACAGGTCCCTTTACGTACCTGTGTATGTAGACAATAGGTTAGGAAATGCATTTTTCTAGCATATGTGACAAAAATACTTCATGAAAATCGGAAACATTGAAAAAGTTCTCATTTGAACATATGAACACAACGAATATTCCAATGTGAGCGAACAAAAACAAAAAAAAAAAAATAAAAACTATACGGTGCTATAGAAAATTTACATAAATACATAATAGAAATGTTCCACAACCAAGCTCCATTTTTTTCTCGAGGTGTGGAAGTTGATTCCTACGGAACTAATATTTACCGGAAATATTCATACACTATATAGTTCACTACACAAATCTAGTAGTGAGCGCCACCAGCAAAAACAAGCTGCAACAACTTTTACCATAAACGAAATGTAAAAATTCCTACCGCCCCTCCAAAAAAAAAAGCGTAAACATTTAGTCGCAGTTTTATTGGACCTTGGGCTATATTAATTGTAAGCGTCAGTGCATACTGGTACTTATTTTTGTGAGAAAAAGTACAAAGACTCCAACGAGGATGATATGGAAATGCCAAGTATTATTAGCTATTTTAATTTAATAATTGCTCTATGTGGGGAAATTAAAGCCAATAACTACCAACATAGTTGCCACACGAAAAACATCATAAAACCTTTCTCGGAAATGGAATACCGAAAGAAATGGCAAAAAATGTTATTGTTTTATAGTACAAGGGAGGATTAAGGTAGGCCTTACTATCTACTTATAGCCTGTATTTCAAAGGAAAGCCCGTAAAATTGTAAAAAAAATACGTATTATATTTTCGCAACATTTATTAAATGGATTCAATAGAAAATGAAATTCTCAAATTTGTATTTATTTATCGCATTTTATGTAGAAAAAATTGTTGCTGATTTGTTTGTTCTACAAAATAAACATGTTCCGTGAAAAGCGGATTTTAGCTAATATATTGTATGTTCGGATGTGGATGCCTACAAAAAAAAGTACCCCAATTTTGATAATACATGACAGGATCTGATGCCAATGCTTTGAGATATTACAAATATCGCCACAGACCACTTCCTCTTACTTTATACCTCCGATTTTCTACGAGCTTAAGTAATTTCTATTGTAAACTTTACATTTAAAAATTTTCATATAACTGAACATATTTGCCAGGTATTCGAGGAATAGTAAATGAATTATTAAATATATTATATTCATATATTGCATATATAACCGTATTTGTATGTATGGTATTATGTGTATTCTATGTAATTTTTGGTGTGTATGTGTGTGTATTCATCAAAATACGGTAAACTCGATATAACGAACGACTATTTAACGTTTAATGCTTAACGTTAGTAGATTTTATATACGAGTAGATTTCGTTTTTTCGATTATATGAAGTACTGAACTGGACATAGTTAAGCCGTTACAAATTATAGCTAGTTTTCATAAACATTTAGAAATACATCGTAAAAGTAAGTTGCTAATAATTGGTGAAATAACATGAAATTGTCAATAACAGCATCAAACAATTATATACGCATTTTAGCTGGTAACATAATATTGTCCTCAAAGCCCCAAAACAATACTAATTTTCATTGAAAAGTCAAGCTAAGCCAATACATTGTGTACGGCAAGCGGTAGAAAGAACTTGGCCATAGAAAGACTAAAACCTACTGTGGAAAAATTGACATTTTTGAAAGGCTTACTCGGCTTATTCCTTAACTAAAAGCAATGCTCAGCGATAATCCACATACAATATGTGAAAAGAAGCCGTGTTCATTTTGCATAAATTTAAAAACGCAGCTTTAGCTTCGGAATCCTATAATAATTTAAATTATTGCGGTTTCTGTAGTCATTCTCCAAATCATCACACCAAATTTTCACAGTGTTTTAGAAACGTGGTCTTTTCGGTAATATTTTTTTTTTTTTTTTTTTTTTTGAGCGCCTCTTTTCCTTCATACATTGAGATCAATGTAGAAGCATCTGCGTTCTGAAGCTTTTACGGCATATTATGATATAATTAATGGATTCCTGCACTGTATATCGGAATAATTCATTCGATCCTAATGTCCTCCGTTAACGATGATGACTGGAGATACAGAGGAGGGTATTGCTTGCTAACAGATATTGCTATGGGCTAAGCAAGCGGTTCAATGATAAAATCCTCTCTCGACAAACAAAAATCTGACAGTACGAGACATTGATTCCACCTGCCTCGTTATATGGCGCAGAATCCTGGGTTATGGCACAAGCAGATGAATCAGTACTGGCAGTTTTTGACAAGAAAATACTCCAGAAAATATATGAGCCCATCATCATTCACGGAGAGTACTGGCGTCGCATGAGCAATGAGCCGTATGAGCCATATGCTGACATCGACGTGGTTAAACGCATTAATATACAGCGATTGCATTGGCTCTGTCATGTTGTGCGGATGAACCCAAATGCTCCGGCATAAAAAGTTTTCAACAACGAACTCAATGGACGGCGCAGAAGAGGGCGATCACAACTCTTTTGAAATACTATTTTGTGTGTCAAATTGGAGAAGAAGCGCAGAAGATCCAAGCTCTTGGAATTATTTCCTACGGACGGTGTATAATAGATAAGTATATCTACTCCAGTCGCCACCTAAGAAGGAGAAGAACGATGATGACTCAACATATTTTACAGAGTATTTTTCTCTCAAGGACATTCAGAACTGATTGATCCGCTTGCGTCATAACGCAAAATGTCATGTATAGCAAGATAGAGAGGGCTGGTACCTGGAGCACTGGGGTTTTTTTTTTTTCTTGTTCATCGAATTAAGGCATTGCTGTTTACAAGCAATAGTCTTCTTTAAATTTCTATTCTTGATTTTATTCAGTCATTTCACAGATAAACTTATCCGCAACTCCTAAGATATATTCATCAATGCTCGTACAGCATTGCATATGGGCAGGTTGTTTGTTCATCGTAGCAAATAGCCTTCTACCTCGTTTAATTATTTCCACCTTTATCATCCCAGCCACTTTTTCTGACACCTTCTAAATGTTTGAGAAGGTTGCAGTAACATCTCATAGTTTTCTGCTTATGCAGTCTATAACATAAGCCTACGCACACAACTTACAGCTGTTACTGAATATAGCATCAGTAGTGTTTACTGCAGCTTTCCTCATTATCCTCTCCAGAAGCATGTTGAAGGAGTAGCTCGAAAGACTGTCGTCCTGTCTGAATCCATCTTTGACGTTAGCTCATTAAGATTTCTGTTTTCTGTACTAAGGATTTCGTATCGGTCAGTTACAAACACGTATGGATTTCGCATTAATGATAAGGTCAGCCAAGAATTCAACGATTTTTGTTGCATAGGAGAAACAGTTTTTCTTTGCCATTTGCTTAATTGTGGTCTAAGGCCGCTCTCATAAAGTTCAACCAGGTCAAGTAGAATACTTTTTAGTATTTTACTTATCACACTCCACAGTACCTTATGAGCGATGGATAAATTATTGACCATTTCAATTATATTTTCTCAACGAGCTTAGGCCCCTATTATAGGACATGCGCTTGTAGAGCCAAACAGAATTTAGTCGCTTATTATTATTTTATACCCTCAGGTTTAAAATAGATTTCACCATACTCAACAAGGGTTGATCCGAGTGTAGTCTACAACACGGGTTCAGATAGACTCACGTAAGTTCATGGCATTAAAAGCCAGCTATTTGTAAGTTATCGCTTGGCCGTGGTTTATTCTATTAGGTAGTCCTTTTGGGTATTTTTAGGTGGATGTTTTACTGTCTCGTAGTTCATAGAGGAGAAAAAGATTAGTCGAATTCCATTATCGGAGATGCTGCAGAAGGAATTTTCCAATTGTATATCTAAGACCGTCTTCCTATAGTGCAAAAGAGGTCATCACATCATCATCATCACATCTTCTACATAACTAATGTCACTTATCGAAGATATCCCTCAAGCTACTAGAGGTCTTCGCCGTAAATGAAATCTTGGTTTTTATTAAGTTTATACGAGCTATCAGCTGTTTAGGAGGCGTCATTTCCAGTATTTTTGCTTGCAAGCTCATAATAGCTTTTGCTTAACATTAGCGACTTATTAGGCAGGCCAACTCATCCACTTATGTTGAAGCTGGCAGTGATCAGTAGACGGTGGTAAAAATTTCTGTAAGAAATGTTACCTACTTGCTTAAGATGAATCAATATTGGTTTGTCATTTAGATTGTATGACTTCTCATTTTGCTACTACCAGGCGGATGGCATAACCACAAAATAACTGCAACAGGCTCGAAAGCCATGAGCTACTTTATTAATTCTGCAAAGAATTTTTATTGTACTTAAGCAATTAACAGCCAGAGAGTCTAAATTGTAATTCCGTCATTTCACAGGACGTCTGTAGTTGTTTGTAAGTAGAAACCTCTTAAAACTATGATTTTTTCGCAATTGTTTATCAAATAAATAAGAAGTTTTTAATACCAACATTCCGAGTGTTCTGCTGATTGTACCACCATTACCAAATGTTTATTTATTACTTAAAATTTTATCTATTTTATTACGATGTAAGTCCGCATAAGTCCCAAGAAAAGGATATTCATCGCAACTTAAAGGTAGCCTGCAAAGACACCACAACAGTGGTGGCCACAGACCATTAATCGTTATATTGAGCTATGACTGTTTATGAATTTTCTCGTTTGCACCAGTGGCCATAAGCTTATTGCATAGGGAAAATTGTATGCAGCATAAATACTTACATACATACGTCTATATGTATGATATTTTTTTTTAATAAATTGTATATTTTTATTTGTTGTGATTTTTAAGTTATGTTTTATTTCAATTTCAGTTTTATTATTCCTGATGCAGTTGGTTTTTGTCGGATTGCACTTTTTTTTTGTTTTTGTGTTTGTCCTGTAGTTTTCCAGTCAGTTATTGTTGCTGCTGTTGCTGTGTAAGCTTCAAAAATGCACTAACCGGAAATGACATTTTCAAATATGCATTTGTAATCCTAAAAGGTTTACAAAGTTGAAAACTATAAACTATGGTTTTTATTTTTAATTGGAAAAAATGAAATGTGTTATGCATAAGCAAAATTTAAAAAATTCACATAATAATATACATAAATGATGAATTTAAAGAGATACTACGAAGAAATTTTAATAAAACTAAATGCGGTGCAGGGACAAAAAAAAGCATGAATGATAACAACTGTGCGACATAAGGCTGAAAAGGCAGCACAAGATTGAATTTTTTATTACATACATTAATTTAATACTACTACTAATGTAACTTCTAAATACTAATATTAAATACGAAAGCAAAGAATTTCCACTTTGAGATTTCTGATTGTTATATGCTTGGGAATAACTGGTGATTTGCAGAATTTTGTAAGCAGCTAACTACTTCCGACTTAAATTCAATATTCCGTAGTACAGAAGACAACTAGTTGAGTAAACTAAATTCATGCCACCTCCGAACCTTTGTGGGTTATTAAATAACGCCTATTGCTGAAACTTAACTCATTGTAAGTCTGCTTAGTCATTGTTTGTCAATCCCAAGACAAGGATCCTATCCTTTCTTTTAGATTTTTCCTCTCGTTTATTTCAGATACCTCCATTCATATAAGTCATGCTGTTCAGTGTGTTTACGCTTTAGTTCACCTTTACGATTTAAATTTTAGTAAAGGGATAAAATATCAAGCGCATATATTTTACTCCACAAACGGTTTGGATATTTATTCCTCCCCCTATTAAATACAACAAACTCGCATATTTCACATACATTTAGCTCAAATGCTTGTGCAAAGTGTTAACTACTTATGAAATAATCAGCACGTTATGAGCATTTATGAAAACATCACAAATTGTGCTGTAATAAAAAAGAGTTATGAACTTAAATTATGTTTGTAAAAAATACATATTAAAACAAACTTTATATCTAATTGATAGGAGTAAGTTTAAATCGCAAATATAACAAGTTAAATTACATCATTATGTATATAAACGAAAAGAATTTTAGACCCCCAATAATAGTGCAGCAAAGTTATATGTATGAATCATAGTTTACTCATAACACGCGTGAATAACATATGATCAAGGAGAGACAAGAAACCAATCAAATGAAAGTAAATGAAAGAATACGAAGACTTTTTACTCGTGCGTAAGCGAGTACTCATTCTTGCTAGTCGTACTTAGAAATCACACCGATATATCAATTTTAGGATCAATTTTGATTTTGATTTTTCTATAAGTGAGACTTACAAAACAAAATTTTGAAGAATTGTACATTTCCTCGAAAATTCGAAAAAGAACTAATTCTGCGAAGGCAAAGGAAATGTTTAGCATTCTCTTACTTGCTTTCTTACTTTGCCAACTTATTGTCTTACTTACCAATTTACTATATGATTTTCTACACTCTTTTCCACTAATTCCCACTGAAAACTCTAGTAAATTCAATATTTTACGTATGAAAAGATGCCGTTTTTGGTGATAAAACGATATACTTTTGGTGGTTTTATGGCTCACAGTTGTTACAATTGGGACCAATTTGTATATTAGACAAAAACTTCAAACGAAGGCCTAAATACGGATTTGGATAAATGACACTTTCTCTGAATTTTGCAAAAATTCTAATCATTTAATCAGTAATTTAAAATAATATGCAGCGAAATGGAACTACCAAGACTTGTATATGGGAATTATATAATTAAGGTTGTGCTTATTACATAATATTCCGAATATCGAAGTATTATTATTAACTAGCCGACCTAACAAAGAAAACATTAAAACGTTGGGAAAAATGTTCTTTATTCTTCAACATAATGTCTTTTAAGTTTGATACACTTTTTCTAGCGACATTCAATAGCCATTATATACGGTGGCGACTACATTGAATACGTTCTTGTTCATCATTTGGTTTTAACTCGTGAACCAATTGCATCTTATATGGGAAAAGATGTAACATATGTAAAATTGTTTGCAAAGACTACCTAGACATCCCTAACTGCAGAGAACGTCGACTGCTGGAAGTTTCGCGGTTTTCCTCAATACTTGCTTGCACTCGAGCAATGGCCATTTCATTTCGAACTGCTCGAGGTCTTCCAGCACGCGGAAGATCACAGACAGCCCCTTGTTGTCCAAAACGCTGAACTAATCGGTAAATTGTTGGAGCGCTAGGAACATATCGAACATGAAAGAGATTTCGATATATGAATAGAATGCTGGCTTTCAAAGTAAAATTGTACAACTTTGGTTCTTTGTTCTGCGCTGAGTTTTTCCATCATACATTTCCCAAGTATTATTTAGTTAATTCTGTAGAGACGAAAAAAAGGCTTAAACAAAAAATATATTCACTGATCAAATCTTAGTGTCCCTTATCAGCCACCTTATATTATGAACTGTCAAACTCCTTAAAATAGCTGTCAACCGCAAACTCTACCTCTTAATTGTTAGCAAATCTTTTACTCAACCTCTTCATTGCTTTGCAAATGTTTTACCACAGAGTCATTTTTTTCATGGGTGGAAATAAAAAATAGTCCGGGGGAGCTAAATCTGGCGAATATGGTGCATGATGAAGCAATTCGAACTTTAATTCTTTAATTTCAGCCATCGTAATAGTGAATGTGTGAAATGGAGCACAGTCTTGAAGAACTAACAACTTCCTTTTCGCTAAATGCAGCCTCTTTTTCAAAATTCCATCACCTAAACGCTGCGATAAATTAGCATTATATTCGCCGTTGATGGCTTTTCGTTTCTGAAGATAATCAATAAAAAAGTGAACATCCCAAAAAACAGACACCATGAACTTGCCTGCAGATGAAACCGTCTTCGCTTTCTTTGGACACGATTCCTCTATTCCAGTTGACAGCTTTGTCTCATCCGTGATTATAAATTCAGTCAAAAATTCGACTTTATTGTAATGAAACGTCACCAAACATGAAACACTGTTTCTACTCTATTGAAAGCAAGCGTGGCACCCATCTTCAAATCTTTCTCATCTTCAAATCTTCGGTCAATATACGATTTATTACACATTTCAAAATGCCTATCATTTCAGCTAGTTCACTCACCTTCAATCGACGAGCATCCAATACCATTTTGAGGATTTTATGAACAGTGTCTAGCGTAGACACCTTGGAAGTATTGAATTACATAACGGTAACCAATTTTTTCTACGTTTACAAATTCACTGAGATTGTTTTGATGGCTCAAAAAAAAAAAATATTAAACAATGCGGCGCCTTGAAACTTAAAACACAAGTTTTATAAGGTTGCCATGTTCACTAAAATGTTGTTTTTCACTGACACCATCTATACGTCATGTATATTTTCCATATTTACAAATTCAAAGAAATCGTTTTGATGGCTTAAATAAAAATACTAAACAACGTGGTGCCTTGAAACTTAAAACATATGTTTTACAAGGTTGCCATAAACTATTGACACCATCTATATGTAATGTCGGCTAGTTTTGGTATTATATGTGAAAGAAAATGCTTTCAACAAGGCGTCTTATAAAAGGATGGATCATTAAATATGAAACGCAATCCATATCGGTGGATGTATTGACTTCGGCCTCATCTGTTTTGCTCCACTCCACTTGCTTTTTAACTGCTCAATTATCTTACAAGTTTTTTCTGAAATTTCTTTGACGACCTCCGAAATCCAGGCTACAACCTTGGGAAGATATATCGGTATTTGATAAAAGAAAGTTCTATAGTAATATAGTAATTTCAAGACAATATTTGCCCTGGCAGAATTATTTTGAAAATTCTCCCCTAAAAAGGTTCCTAGAACCTGTACATTTTATTACCCCTCAAGTTCTCCTGAACTTCATTGCACCTGATTTTGTCTTGTGGTGTTTGTTCAATTAGAAATTATGAAAAATAAATACAAGTTTAGATAATTTAAAGCAACGCCTCTGAACGGCGGTCAAGAATAACAATGTTGCACATGCGTCACCGAATCTTGTGGTCTTTTGAATGCAATTATTTTTAAAAAACATCAAAATTAATTAACTAACGTGTATAGTTTTTCAAATGAATGAAGTGTATGATATAAATTAACAATTGCTATTTAAGTCTTTATAAGTGCCAACAATCTCCAGCCTCCCTGTTTGACAAGACTAATCATATTTTTTTTTAATAATAAACAAATATGCTTCTCAAAATGCGACATGGTAGGAATTCTCAATTCATTAAGCTTAATCTTATATCCATTTTTGGCTCAAAACAAAATGATTTGTTGATTAATTAAATATTAAAAGAGTTGCCCAGCACTTCAGGGTGAGTCAAAGGTTAAAAAGAGCAGATTTTTGCCTTGCAGCGGAAGTAATGATTCTAAATTTTTTTTAATTTACAGATTCGAAATGTAAAACTAGAATATAGAAATGTATCTATTACGAATTATTTTATTTATTAATTATTTTCAAAAAAAAAAAAACCAACATGATTAAAGACAGTATAAACGATTGTAGAAATGATAGTTTTCATGATTACATATTTAATTTTTTGGATCAGGCTACTAACTTTTTCGGTACTTGTATGAAGTGTTTAAGTACAGAATTCATAAATATATCCAAACTTATTCATGAAATTTCTTTTCTTGAAATTTTTGGAAAAAGTTTCTAAGGTGAGGAAAACTTAGACAGATTGAAATGTCTACTTATAAAATGTAATTTATATAATTGAATACAACAAGTGGTTTAGTGATTTAGTGGTAAAGTGATTTTTAGTATTATCCTTATGTAATTTCCAAGAGTTAAGTAATCAGTAAAATTATTTATAGTTGTCATACCCGAAGAATTAAAGTAATCATTTTTTGTTCGAAACTTCGATTAGTTCATCCAGCTAGCTTTCGAGTCACTCTGCTCTGGCGTCGTCTTTACTCAATTAGAGCCTCTAATTTCCAACTTTATCATACCTAAATATAATTTCCTGACATTCTCGAAATGCTCTTTATTCCTATAGCATTCTTATGAGAGGAGCTACAGTTTTCACCTTACTGTACTTTAGTTTTTGTGTTAATTTTGGACAAAGACATTTTCGATTCAATCCATTTGTAGGCAAAACTAAGCGGATTTAAATTGATGCAGTTCTAAAGAAATTTTCCCATTTTGCATGTTTGCAAAAGATCACTTAATTTTACAAATTGATTTATTGAAAAAATGAATCGATCTCATTTATTATGTACTACCAAAAAAACCTATAAAACCTATATTGACGCTCAGACCAATGTCAAGGCTATACGAAATGTATGGAAAAATTGTATGGGCCTCATATACATTATAATACCAAATTCCGTGGAAGTGAAAAGTTGGGATTTTACGTGACAATCCCCTAAATTTTTAAATACGAATGGGCTTTTCTTTTATAAAAGATATTGTAAACTGTTTCCTAGTTTATTATTCCATGATTTGGTTATCTATGTTTACAATTCTTAAAATAACTGGTTGTGTACAACTAAATTTCAGAGGTGTTTGTCCACAGGAACAACAAACCCAAGTATTTCTGCCTGTATTTATTATAAATTTCAGAGGTATTCGGTCTCAGGAACAATGAACCAAAGTATTTCTGCCTGTATTTATTATTAGCCAAGTATTTTACGTCCATCCAAATTGCAATCTGTTGACTTGCTTTCAAACGCATTGCTTTAATGTTGAAAAATTGCTTATTATGCATTTTAACCACTAATGATAACTGGGCATTATTTTCCCATTCTTATACCCAAACATAAATTATTATCTTTTGCGGTTTTCCATTCCCACTGAATACGCATATTCCAGTTTGCAAGCCACAATAGTTTTCGCTTCTAATGGTGCTACCATTCAGCGAATTTTTCCATTAATTGATAAATTAATAAATAATTTAATAAAATTCTTTAACCAAATGCATATTTTGCATTCATTTCCATCATTCATGATTGCAAGTCTACGGCTGAAAATGCTGCCATTTAAAAATGTCATGTGCACTGAACATAATGGCCACAAATATGTTGGAGAGAAATGTGACATACCAAACATATTTTGATATTTGAGCATAAAAATATGCACACAAATACAAATGGTGATACATACTTATGTTCATACAGTGGAACTTGGCTATGATGGGTTGTTATGTTTTTTCTTTGTTTTCTCCCTCTATTTATTTCAAAAATTTTAACTGCTTTCCCTGTCCATCAATTGAAAAATTCTATAAACAGTGATGTTTTTACAAGGATAATGCTCAGTGGGGGGAAAAAGTGAAACAAATAAGCCGCTTCTATACAGTTGGTCTGAGTTCAATAAAACTAAAATCATTCTTGCTCACTGGGGTGTTTTTAGTCGATTTTGATTCTGTACGAGTATACCAACTTGAGCGAATATAAGCGCTATTTATCCTTTTTATCCTTTCTTTGTTGGGAAAATTATAGACAGAAATTTGCATATGAGAAGTACCTATCATGAGATAAAATATCCGAAAATTGCACTTGAACAGCTTTAACAGAGAATGGAAAAATTCATGAATGCCCATATTAAGGAAATAATTACATAAATAAGAATATGTACGAAAAAAGTACATACTCGTCCTTTTGCGCGAACACAAGCGCTATTTATCCTTTTCATCCTTTCTTTATTGGGAAAACCATAGAGAGAAATTTGCATATGAGAAGTGTCGATCCGAAAATTGCACTTGAACAGTTTTAACCGAGAATGGAAAATGGGCATAAATGCCCATATTAAGGAAATAAGCACATAATTACGAATATTTACAAAAAATATATAAAAATCGGGTAAACTCAAATATGCTTCTAACTCGGAAAAAGGGAATCGTGTGTCCGAAATAATAATATTTTGTACGAACACAAGCGCTATTTGTCCTTTAATAATGATATTGTGTCCAAAATAATGATATTTTTAAACCTAATAAATATCCAAAACATCTCTCAACGGGATGGCCCAGCATTTCAACATTCACCTTATGTGCGTGCCGGGCTACAGGGAATACCAGAGAACTGCAAAGCGGACGAGCTGCAAAGACTAAAGACAACCTTACAGACTCCAGCCGAGTCAAAGTTCGTAGGCATGCTTCTACCCACTTCCTACTACGAGATAGAGCATATTTTGTAGTAAATTTTAGGGTGGCATCTGTCCGAGGCAGACAAATGTGACTTCGTCTAGATCTGAAGCGTTCACACACACCGCTATCGAAATCAAGACGCGACGTTTCGTAGCTTGAATCCGTAATGACGTGAAACTGTCTGATTGGAAAACATGCAATGAGATTGAGGGTTGCGACTAGTGACTTCCGAAGGAACTGTGGTGATGAAGAGGAGGAGAAATATCCCGCCCTGGCGCTCAGGCGGGGATCAACACTGGACTCTTATTTCTTTACGGACGTAGGAGATCTAGACGATATAGATTTTGTGCGACTTGATCCAACAGGAGAAACTAAGGACATATATGTATGTCTGTAGTTTGCATGGTATCACAATGGACTATGCAGTCTAAGTGAGTCTGTCTATTCAGGTTGGTACACCGACCTAACCTAACTAATGAAGGATTACGATATACGATAAATTCAATGTTTCACCAAAAAACGTTGAAAAACCCGTGAAAATAGAAAATCGTCGAAAACAATCATCAAAATAAACAAATTTCTACACATAAAATATGACTAAAAGTTACAATGTTTTTAAGAAGTGGCGCATTAATTTTTTTGTATTATTTCATTTTAACTTTTTTCTATATAATCGATTTTTTGAAAACTTTTTGATAATCTTGATTGCTATTAGCATGCATTATAGATAAAAACTCATTCTATCTTGCCAACTGAGTGCTCCTTTTCAAAGTTATACACCTATCCGTGTTTCAGAGACTATTTTGTTCAGATCTTGTGAATAGAGCGACTTCACCTAATCCTCTTAGAAGCTATCAAAAATTAAATCATTGCCATCAATGAAATCAAATCAAAAATTAAATCATCGTTTTTGAACACTTCTTTTCCGAGATACGGAGATTCTTCTAATTTGTCTTCCTATTCCAATTGCCATCTGTTTAGGGTTTTCTGTAGACAAACCTGCTCAGCGAACTGTTATAATTATTCAACTATACTCATTACTGAAATTCTCCTGGAAAAACTTTAAACAATGGACAGAAAATTTAATTTAGAGAGCAGTATTCGATAACGTAGAAACAGCCGACCCTGCTTAAAAAGTGATACTTCAACACTTTTACATTACATTCTTTTTTATGTAGAGGTATTCTGTTGTTTATTTTGACAGCGTGAGTTCAAAGAATATGGTTTGAGATCTAATCGCCAGAAAAATAAAATCTTGTTATTCATTTTTTGACTTGTTTCAATTTTCTAGTAATAAAACTGCTCATTCAGAACCGTTTTGATCTGAAACAATATTTTGAAAAGCCAATTGATTAACTCTAAAATTGTATAGGTATCTACGCGAAGCGTGACTGAATTCTAAACTCCAAAACTGTGAAAAATAACACAATTTTTCAGCTTTGTTTTGTCATTATCTATTTTGAGAGATAACGCAACGTAAAGAACGCTCGAGCTTTTTTTTACTTCCGAAATGCCGAAGCGGCCACCGCAGCTTGTTCTCCACATTTGATACTTTTGAACAAATATTCGCGTTAAAGGCTAAATATTTACAAATTACCAGCAATTATTGAAGTATGTGTTTTTAACTATTTATTATTTAGAAATATTTACAAGTTTTATAACCAGTTATCCATAAACGACGAAAATACTTGAAAACTTGTGACAACCAAATATTTTGGAAATTGTTTAGATCTTTTTGGGAATTATTAAATTG
Organism: Philornis downsi; assembly: GCA_019455685.1. Taxonomy (NCBI): domain Eukaryota; kingdom Metazoa; phylum Arthropoda; class Insecta; order Diptera; family Muscidae; genus Philornis; species Philornis downsi. The sequence goes on along the minus strand of JAHXMU010000052.1, from coordinate 349,834 downwards.
CCCTAAGAAGTATTAAGTTAGCAAAAAAGGCACTTTGATTTTTTTCGTACTGATGGTGCTGCTGTAATTTTTGAAATGCTTTAGCTCAGCTCATAAAAACGACATGGTTATAACATGATTGAAATGTAATGTTATAACATTCGATTTTATCCTCCAAGTTGAGGATTTCGTAAATTACAAAGGCGAGAATTTTCGCCATGACGCAGAGCCTGATATATTTTTGTTGACTCGATACAAAATATTTTGACTTGGATGGGAGGTGATGCCACATCCATCTTATAGCTCGGTTCTGACGCCTTCGGACTTTCATTTATTGCAAAGTCTGCACAATTTTTTGAATGAATAATCCTTCAATACATATTAGGACATAAAAACCGAATTTTTCTGATATTTTTGGCTTTTCGTGAATTTTTGTTACCAAATTTTTGACTGACATCACTTCCATCCTAATTTCCATCTCAATACCTAATTTAACACAGTGTGACTTCTGGCTATTTCCCAAATTCTTTGAGTTTGAGTCGATTGAATAGATTCGAACTGAATCATAGAGCATTCCGAAAGCTATATCGGCAGGTGAGTGCCAGACATACTTAAAGGATTGAAAAATACTTTGGCATAAATGTAATGTATGCGGGAAGAATTCCTTGAAAGCAATAAAATAAATTTGGAACAATGAAAATATAATAAACGATCTTGCTTTTTGGTTGCAATAGCATTGTTAATACGGGGGATTGATCGGACAGTGTTTTTATTTCATATGAAAGAGAATGAGAAAAACGGGGGGGTTAAAGATTGTATAATCCAATGATTTTCATTTATTGGCAAGGTTTTACCTTATATTTCTGGGGTTCACAAAATGGAGATTATTTTACAAAGCAGGGACTTTAAACGGTCAAATAAGTAGTTTATACATCGAATGTAAAATGAGTACTCATGCTTGGGCGACCGATAGCTGAGAGTTAGAATACCGCTTTATTACACTGCTAGAACGGTGGAGTGAAAGCTCTTTTCTTATCCGTGCTGGACGTGTACTTAAAACTTAAAACTTAGAACTATCAGGGTAAGGAAAACTGTGCACGTAAACAAGCATATACAGGGTTATCAATTTTTCTGTTTCAAAACTAAAGTTAAATAAAACGCACATTGAGCTATAATTTCAATGAAACTTTTAGTTCATTATAATGCTTAAACCTTGCCATTATGTACAAAATACAATCTTATTTATATGACCGCCTCTGGATTAGTTGCAGCAGTGGATCCTTTTGAGGTTCCTCCACCGATATTTTCAAAAAAAAAAAAAATACGGCCTAAAGACACCTTTAGAACATAATGCGCACCAAACGGTCACTTTTTCCGGATGCAATGGCTTTTCCACAATCACTTCGCAGTCTCCATATGTGACAATTTTGTCTTGTTGATGTAACCACCGATTGATAAATGAGCTTTATCGCTAAAGAAATTTGAATTCGATTGAAAGCTTACGTTTAAATCACCACTTTTGTAGTAATTTTTAGTTATTTTCAAACATTCTTCGGTTGTTAAACGATTTATATTTGTAAAGGGTAAATCTTTCACTAAATACGAGTAAATAACCTTTCAGATGGCAGGTATTTAACAGCTGACAGCCTTGCCACTTGGAACCACTAAATAGAAAGCCCTGTAGGGTCATTGTTTGGCTTGGCAGGATCGGGTTCAATTCTGACATATTTTTATTTCAAGAGATTTATAAAAGTATAAAACATAGCGGGGATTAGCATTTGTTTCCACAGTTTTTTTCTTCTTCTGAGTAAAGTCAAACTCATCTTACACGTATTGGAGGAGTATCAGAACTGACTTGAGCAAATCGAATAAATTCGCTAATATATCAGTCGACTTAAAGTTTACCCTAAAGCACTCAATCTCATTACAATTGAGAACTTTACATGTAAACGTCTCAATTGTAGTGGAGATGATAAATTTAGGATTTATATCTTAGAATTTGCAAATGTGGGTTCTGGGAATAAACAATCACAATAAGATGGATAATATAAAATTGTTATTTCCAACATTTGGTTTATCATTGACAATGATTCGTTTTAAGGTTTTCCATATAACAACTAAGTCATACAACAAATGTTTGAAAATTATCCTAATACTACTAGTGAGCCATTCATTATAGGCAAGTTCTACTGACAGTGTTATTAAATATATGTATAACCAGCACCTTATACATATTCATGCATACCCATGAGCGTATTCCAACAATGCAATGTTGTAAAAATAGTACATCAATGAATATTTCAACATTTCCGCAACTGAGGACATCGATGCCATGGAAATTTAATTAAAACTGACATTTTTCCCCCCACAACACCAACAACATTGGTCACTGCCATCGCCAACAAAGTTGTTGAAGAAACTCACAACAACAACGATGACAACACCAAAAACACTACGTACAATATAAATGATGAAAACCAATACCACCTAGACAACAACAATGTGCACCGAATATTTTCAAAGTAAAAAGTTGATGGATAAATATGTGAGCGAAATATTTTATTAAATATGGGTGAGTTCATATATGAATTTTTCAGCGGCTTCAATTGTTCACGTATAGGGCCGGTGGTTTATATATTTGACGGGGTGACTGACAAATATTACTACATTAAGAATCACAACGATTTTCGTTAACTAATATAAGACTTTTTTTCGTTACAAAAATATTATATTTAAAAAATTTAATTTAAAGATTAAAATATTAAATTTAAAAAAAAACTGATTTTATTGATCCTATACATGGCGGCACACAGTGCTTTGTCCCAGTACATCGATGGGACAAAAATAGAAGGAGTCGTCCTAGGGTAATAAAATTTGGCACGAGTCCCTAAAAAATTTCACGAAAATTGCATGAAGAACATATCTAAATGCCCCCTTATTAAAAAATAGCATTTCATCAACATTAACCACGCCTATCGCCCACCGCCCATACAAACCGAAACTATTTTTGGTTATAAAAATTGAACTATTGCGACACCCTTCACGATTAACCGATTAAAACTAAAATTCAGAAAGCATAAGCTTTCCAATCCAAAAAATTGTACGCCTAATTTAAAAGAAATCGGATAACGAATTCTAGTACCTCCCATACAAAAGGTGTAATATTTCTCTTACATTAATACTTTATTGTTAATAATACTATAGAACGTAAT
>JAHXMU010000052.1:332719-346633 GCA_019455685.1 Philornis downsi | reverse complement strand
TTTTTTTTTTAATTCCATTAAACTTTTGTAATTTTTGAAAATTTTTAGAAAAATACATTTTTTTCCAGCGATTACAAATAATTCCAGTCAACTTATTCAACACATGATTTATTTTTTCCGAGTTCTGCTCACACTTAATAACATAAAAATTCAAATTTTAAGCTCCTTCTTAAAAAAATAAAATTTTGGGAATTATTTTCATAAAGCAATACAATTTAGTTTTTAATTCATTGATTTTTGCTTAAATTTCACTGACTTTAGCACCCTCTGGTGAAGTGTAGGAGAGTCAAATGAAACTATTTTCTTCAATTTTATTTCTTTTGTATTATTATCTCTCGATTATTATAACTTTCATTATATTTTGGGACAATTTTTTTTTTATTTTTGTCCATGGGACAAAGCACTGAGCGGCGCACTCACGATATCGTTAGCCATCATTACATGATAGGCTACAGCAGGAATTACCTCAGTTACCCTGAGAATATATAGTAAAATTTTTTGGTTTTTGGTTTTCCTGTTTGAATTAAACGCACAATAAAAATATTGTGAACAAAAATTAGGGTATCTTGACGGCAAACAGAATATGAAGTTTCTTGAACTCGGTTCAATGGGGAATTTTCAACTGAATTCTATTATGACTGGCCTAGCTATGTGACAAGTTGTACAAGTGTATTTAAACCACATGCAGAATTGAAAGAATTCTCTTTCAGTGTAGTTCTGGATAGAAAATCTCTAACAAAATTTCAAGTAATGCCCTGGCTTTAGTGGCTCATTACATAACTGCATGACTGGATTGACCAGTTCAAAGAGATAAAGATGGAATCACCAAAATTGTTATATATACATATAGTCCCCCCTACAGACATGGGAAAAAGTGTAGTTTTAGGGTAAAAATAATGTAAAATTGACTTAATGCGGTATAACTATCGGCAGCACAAACAACTATAGATAGTACTGTAGAAAATAAAATCAACGTTCTCCTTATACAGCAGGCATGCGATGGGAAGATAATTTTCAAAGTTCGTATCTCTAGGCATAGAAGTAGAGAAAAAGTATAGCAATGTCACTATCGATCAGATTACATAGCTAAGGCTAGCATTACAATAAACTTTGGGAACATTCAGCTTACAGATTAGAGGCACTGTGAGAAAGGATTTTGATGATAATAAAGGGTATCTTAACAAGAACGCAATATTTAAATTTGGCACCATTCGAAGTGTCATTACTTGACATTTGAACAATTGTTATCGTTTGCTAGTAAAAGCTACGAGGTTAGCAAAAATGGAGCGCTACACGAATGAACAACGCATTTTCATTGTGAAATTGTTTTACCAAAATGGAGTAAGTTTTGCGGCTACAGTTGGCAAATTGCGATCAATTTGGGGTCACAATAATGCTCCACAAAAGTCGACTGTAAAGAGATTAATGGATAAATTTACCAAAACTGGGTCTGTTAGTGATGTAAAGACAGCAACGCGCCTTCGACCAGGTCGATCGATCGAAAATGTCGCAGCTACACGTGATGATGTTGCTCAAACTCCATCTACTTCAATTCGACATCGAGCTCAGCAAATTGGTGTCTTCAAATCCACTATGCAGCGAATTTTGACGAAAGTTTTGCATCTTCATGCACACAAAGTTCAATTGACTCAGGAACTGAAGCCAGCTGACCATGGACAGCGAAGAGAGTTCGTTAATTGGGTATTGGAGAGACAACATGAAAATGCTGATTTTGCCGATAAAATCATCTTTTGTGACGAGGCCCAATTCCTTCTTGATGGCTTCGTCCATAGGCAGAATTGTCGCACTTGAGGAAAATCCTTGAGTGATTCACGAGAATCAAATGCATCCTCAACGTGTCATTGTGTGGTGTGGATTTTGGGCTGGAGGAATCATTGAACCTTTTTTATGAAAATGAGGCATGTCAAGCGCAAACAGTCAATGGTGTTCGGTATCGTGAATTGATAAGCAGTTTATTCGTGCCTAGAATTGAAGAAATGAATGTGGAAGGCATGTGGTTTCATCAAGACGGCGCCAAATGTCATACAGCCAGAAAAACCATTCAATTGCTGCATCAGTCATTTGAATTTTGCGTTCTTGTTCGGACACCCTTTACATTTAATACTAAAAAAAATTGATTTATAAATGTTTAACAAATATTTATTTATGAATACAACCCTTAACACATAATTTAACTTCTTCTTCAAGTGATACTAGATTTCTTACATTTTATACGGAAGACTCCATAGTTGTTACTGGGTCTCAACTTTTCCACACCAATTCACCGAAACACATGTAATATTTTTATGTGAATTTTGTTGCTTTCATTATTAATAAACAACAACAAAACCACCGGAAAAAATAACGACAACAACCACGCCGCCATCGGAGACTACAACTGCAACTACAAAACACAAATATTTTCATTTAATTAACACATGTAAAAGACCATCACAACCTTACAGAAAAAAATGAAACATACAGCGCTCTACCAACGTAAATTTTCCCCTCTACAGTTGCACCACAAGCTACGAATGGTAGCGGTGGTTCAAAATCATGATGAAATGGCTGGCAGGAAATTAAAGCTCCCGCTACCAAAGTAACACATTATAAACGTTCAAAATAATTGCTTGGTCTGACATACTCGTAATTGTATTGAATTGTACACGATTGACAGGGGACAGAATTAAACTCATATGTGGGCTCAAATACGCGTGTGTATGTGTGTGTGTGTGTGTGTGTGTGTGTGTGAGGTCAAATGTATTGGGTGTCGAGTGCCCTCGAAGCGCTCGCTTTGCACTTGCGAGCAACATAACACACTGTATTGCATATTCCCCGGGTGAACGAATCAATAATCATGATATGTTGCAGCTTCATTTCTTTTTTTTCTGGTGAACAACATCCACAATGGGGCATTGCCATCATATTGTGTTCGCATTATAACAACAACTACATATTAAACATATTTTTAACCTGAGCTTGCGGCAAATAAATACTCAATGACGACGAGTCCTTTGTGTTTTAATAACTCATTTATGCACATTTGTATAAACATATACATTCTTATGGCTGTAGTAAAACGCACAACATACGCATTTGTATTTATATCATTGGCAATTAAATTAAATATGTTGTTGTCTCGAGCGCGACTGTTTATTTTGAATGTTTTGCATTGAATTTAATTTCGTTGCTTCCATAAACGCTATTGATCGTTGGGTTGTTTTTCAATTTTCATAAATTGAGGACAATATTTGTATCATCGCCCGAAGGAGAGAAGGTGTACACCGTCTGATGCAACAAAAAGTGTAACACCCAAAGGAAAAGGTTTAAAGTTTCACATAGTTTTTGACCAAATGTGTTCCGAAAACATGTCAACCGCGCTTCGTGACCTTTTAAATTGATTATGCTTTGTAAGCCGGTCTGTCTGGCTAAAGATCTGCTGCAATGAATAACTAACTTAAATATTTATGACACAGCTGACACCGTGCAACATACTAAAGTTTTGATGGACTGCAGCAGAGAATTCCATTTGTCAATATAAAGATTTTCTACAAACACCCGGTTATCCATTATTCAGTTTCAAAAGTAAACTCAAATAAAATACACATAAAGCTATGATTTCGATGAAATGTTTATTTCATTATAATGCCAGGACCTTGCTATTATGTACGATGTACAATGTCATTCAACAGACTCCTTCTAGATTGGTTCCAGCTGTGGATCCTTTTGAAATATTTTTCGACCACTTTTAAGCACATTTCGGGCGGTAACTCGCCGATAATTTGACGAGTGTTGGTTTTCAAATGCTCCGACATTTGGGAATTATTCGCGGTCTTTGACGAAAAAGTCTAACGGCGTCAAATCGCATAATCTTGGTGGCGAATTGACGTCGCCACGACATGAAATTGAGTTCTCTGGAAACTTTTCATGTAATAAAGCCAAAATTGGTCGAGTTATGTGGCTCCTGGCACCATTTTGTTAAAACCACATATCGTTTAGTTCATAATCTTCAATAGCAAGTCAAAAAAGTCGGTTATCATACGGTCATAGTCAGAGCACTATGAAATTCAGATTATATTGATATTCAGATTATACGCCACACTTTCACTAATAGAAGCAATATTTTCGGCAGTGCGTACATTGCAATGATGCACAGTTCTGACCACATCTGCAACGCTTGCAGCTCCTTGAAATTTCTTTACAATTTTGCCAATTTCTTGCACAGTAATTTTCAATTGCAGGCCAAAAACGTCGATTATCATACGGTTATAGCGCTTTGAATTGAAATTCAGATTATCCGACACACTTTTACTAACAAAAGCGATATTTTCATCAGTGCGTACATCGCGAAAATTCACAAGACTGACTATATCTGTAACGCTTCCAGTCCCTTCAAATTTCTTTATAATTTTACCAATTGCTTGGATTACAATGACCATAATTACCCCGTAATGCACAAAAAGTGGCCACGTTTGAATCACTACTTTTGCGGTAAATTTTAACTATTTTCATGCACTCTTCGGTTGTTAAACGATCCATATTCGTAAATGACAAACCTTTCACTAAATAAGTTACACTTCAGGTGGCAAATATTTAACAGCTGACAGCCTTGCAATACCGGCAGTTTTGACGCCGCTATATGGATAACTCTTTTATAAGAGGTGTGTTCGAAAAATGAGGCGAATTTTGAAATTTCGCGAGCTACGAACATTCGACTTTCGTAAAATACTTGTCTTATTTATGCCTCTCACAAACAAACTAAACATGCTATGTGGATTAAACAGTCAACATAACTTCGAGTGTACCAAAAAAAAAATAATAATAATAATAGAAAGTCGAATGTACGTAGCCCGCGAAATTCGAAAATTTGCTTTATTTCTTAAACACACCTCGTTTATATCTATCATTTAACCTGGCGATAGGCAGACTGGCTTCATAGATATGAAGGGTCATGAAGCACATTAAATCAAAAAATTCTTGCTAGTTTCAACTCTTCTTGATGAGTGTTATATCTTTTGCCCTATATAATGTTGTGTAAATCAATATGTTCGGATGAAAGAAGAAATCAGTAAAGTGCAGAAGTTGCAGCAATGCGAACGAACTTTACTACCTCTCTTTGAAATTGAAGCAAAAGTGTGTGTGATACAAGAACTTGCTGAATCATTCAGTTTCCATCAAATATTGTTCTAAACAACAATAACATAACGTATAATAACACACTACTGATTTCCACTGAGAAAGTATAAAAGAACTAAGCTGCGAAGATACTAAAAGTAACGCACACGACCATTGAAAACCATTTAAAATGACTTGAACTCGCCACTAAACAGTTCCATATTTGGATTCGGCACAACCTAAAGGAAATTCAAGTAATAGAACGGATAAAATCTTTTGAATTATTTTCTGAATGCAAGCCCAATGTTATTCTTCTTAGAAACGCTTTGCCATTGAGGATATCAAAATTGGATTCTTTACAGCAAAGTCGACCGAAAGACATTCTGGGCCAAACAGGATGAAAGCGCCCAAGCTTCACCAAAGACTGGAATTCACCAAATAAAAATGTACTCATTTTGCTGGAGTTATAAGGAAATGCACTACTTTGAACTGCTTCTAAGGAACCAAATGGCTAGTAAGATCTACTGACAACAATTGTTGGAGCTTAGTTAGGTACTGAAAGAAAAAGCAGCCTGAATTGGTAAGGTGTGGCTTTTCACCACGTGGAGCAGTCGGGTTCATATATCTTTGTAGACTCTGCAAAAAATTGGAGCTTTGGTGGCAGATGATTTCATATCCAGTTTATAGCCCTGGTTTGACATCTTCAAATTTCCATTTATTCCGTTGTCTGTAAATTCTTTTGCATGAAAAATTCACCAAAACGGAAAAGGACCTAAAAATTAAGCTGTTTCAGTATTTTGCTGGAAATGATCAGTCATTTTTTTATTATGGCATCGAAAAATTGCCTGAATGATGGCGGAAGATCAAAATGAAGTCTACATTGTGGACTGAAATTAATAATTTGAGTAGAAAATTTGAAATTTAAACAAAATAACCAAAATTATAACCTTACTTAATATAAATAGAATTTAAAAAAAAAAAATTGGCACTGGTTCATTGCTGTAGCTCAATGATAATAATATATAAAATTGTTATTTTTCGACACAATTTCAATGAAATTTCAATGATAATAAAATTTCCCACGTACGAAGGAATTTATTACATAATGTAAAATTTCTGTTATAGCAAAACGCAATAAAAAAAATAACGAAATTTTTTTCGCAAAATTTTCACGCATTTGAATTTTATTGACTATGTATTGTCAAGAAGGGTGACGCATAAGCAACATTAAGATTAGATCAGTGAACACATTTTATGTTTAAGTCTTTTCTTTACAGAATTAACTAAATAATACTTGGGAAATGTATTATGGAAAGGCTCAGCACAGAACATAGAACCAAAGTTGTTCTATTTTACTTTGAAAGTTATTCAGATCATATCAAAATTTCTTTTATATTCGAAATGCTCCTAGCTCTCCAACAATTTACCGATTGGTTCAGCGTTTTGGGAAACAAGGGGCTGTCTGTGTTCTTCCGCGTGCTGGAAGACCTCGTGCAGTTCGAAATGAAGTGACCATTGCTCGAGTGCAAGCAAGTATTGAGGAAAACCCCGAAATTTCCACCAGGCGACGTTATCAGCAGTTAGAGATATCTAGGCGGTCTTTGCAAAGAATTTTACATATGTAACATCTTTTCCCATGTAAGGTGCAATTGATTCACGAGTTAAAACCTAATGATGCTCAAGAACACATTCATTATAGTCGCCGTTTAGGTTACTTATGCGCCACCGTTTACATACTCCAATCGTCTATTATCTAGAATAGCTTTTATTTATATGAAGGCAAAAGGCAAACATATAATTTTGAAAACGAAATTGTAGATCAACGTTTTCGGGCAACTGATCAATAAAAATCCATCTCCAAATGCTGAACAGTATTATAGCCATCTTCTTTAAGTTCTTAATGCCAATGTTTGATCATCTTTCACTGATATCTTCTGGTATCCCGAAAAAGCCATTTTGAATTCATAACTCCTTTACACTAGCAATAACCCTTGAATATTGCAGACTACTATTCCCTATAATTTCGTCTTCTGCATCAATGATGACATTATTTGCTATTTAGTTTTAAAACATAAAAGCTTATTATCCAAAATCAAAACCAAAGCGTTGTAAAATGTGTGTACCAGCGCCAACTGCTGCCAAATCGGACAACGCCAATGGACTTATTAATGAATTTTTCTCCAGCTACCAAAAGTTCATATTTTTGCTTTGTCAAAACATTTATATTTAATTATAACATAATTTATGACCTTTTTAATAAATAACACAACGTGGACTACAAAAATATATAACATTTCCGTAATGCTATCATCTCGTCAGTGTTTGGCGCTTGGCATCATGTCCAAATTAATTAAGCATCACTCATACGCCATCTGGTATTCGAATGACGTTGGAATGATATTGTGTGAATATACATATATATGTGTGTGTAAACGTATTATGAACTATTTACAGTGGTGTGTGCGTGTGTGTGTGTGTGCGTGCAAATGATAGAGTTAGATGTATTAAAATTGTTTATTACAGAGAAGTTAATACATTTTATATTTCGGAACAGATAAAGAAAGCGATACAGAGCAACACAAAAGTTGATATACTCGTATTCGTATAAAGCAAATGACTACATCAATATTAGGCTCTTCATAATAAATGATGAGTGTCATTTTCATTACAAATTTAATACACACCCATGGATGGGCAAATAGACTTACGCAAACACACACATACTAACACATGGACTAGCACAAATCACTATTAAACAAAGTCGTAAATATTTGATGTATTTCCTGCAGCCAACAGTATGACGTTTTGTTCTCTTTACAAAACATCAATCAATAGAAATTTATAATGATTATGATGTTTTAATAACTCAACCAAACCGAGCGACCAATTGTTTCTAAATAATTCGCTGTGGCAGACGGCAGCATCGCTTCACGTGTATGCTAGGCCAACATTTCGCTCCAAATGGAATTTTATAAATTATGCATTATTTAGGTATTAACAGAAAAAAATGAAAAGTGGAATTGTATATCAGCAATATCATTAAATAATGTGAAATAATAATCTAAACATAGTATTTTGTTTAATACAAATCCATATGCGTCTAAGGCAAAAGGGTGCTGTCACAAGCAAGGCAAAAGTTAAGATAAAATGTAGACAAAATGATATCATGACGTAGAAAAAAAATCAATATTTTGAGTCATACCAAACATGGATAAGTTTTGCGACTAACTCATTATAACATATAAACTGATATCGAAGTTTTACATTTTAGCAAGACATTCAACATTTCAGTACTTCTGACACAAATGTCGCGAGAAAGGTCATGAGAGGATATACAATGTCTAGTAAATATATTGACCTTTCCGTTCTTTCTGACAAAGGAGGCAACACAGTCAATAATTCGGATCCAATCCGAATACAAATCCATATCCGTCTTAGGCAAAAAGATATTGTCACGAGCAAGGCAAAAGTTAAGATAAAGTGTAGACAAAATTACATCATGACGTAGAAAAAAAAATCAATATTTTTTGTCAAATCATGGATAAGTTTTGCAACTGACTCATTATATCATACAGACTGATGTCAAAGTTTTACATTTTAGCAAGACATTCGTCATTTAATCACTTCTGACACATACATATGTCGCGAGAAAGGTCAAGAGAGAATACGCAATGTTTAGTAAATATATTGACGTTTTGTTACTTTCTTTGGTATTTTTATGATAATTAAAATTTAAGATTAGCGGCTTATCAGGCCCACAGCATTCGATCCTATGGTTGGAGCTGCCAACTACCACTAGGCTGGAGAGTTGAATTTCAGTAACAGAAGTTGCCTACTGGCATAAGACGCATCGGTGTTAGCATGCCATTTAGGTTTCTTAAGTAGTCGCCTTCTCATTTTAGTTACCATCAAACTGATGTCTGATGGCATTACCAGGGAATACTAGTCCGAAGATCGGAAGCCCTGAGCTGCTTGAGAAATTGCACAGAGGGATCTGGTTACTCCCAAGTGAATAACAATCAGAGGAACCAACTTTGAGCCTTACCCATTCCCCAACTGCCAAAGAGAGATCAGAACAGCAGTATTGCGGCTTGAGAACAAGAAAGCTGCAGGCCCTGATGACCTGCCATCAGAGCTGTTTAAAACTGATGGCGATGAGCTGATAAACAGCCTGCGCCAGCTTTTTTGGCTCGAGTAAACAAGGACCGATGGTAGAAATTTGAGTGTACAGGACACAGTACACTCAAATTTCAACCATCGACTCCATGTGTTTAAAAAAAGGCGATCCAAGTGTTTGTAAAAACTACCACGGTATCAATCGTTTGCCTATTGCTTATAAGGCCCTGTCGAGTGTGATATATGAAAGACTAAAGCCGTTTCTAACTGACCTGATTAGACCTTATCATTGTGGCTTTAGACCTGATAAATCGACAACTGTTCAGATATTCACACTACGACAAATTCTGGAGAAGACTCTAGAAAAAGAGATCGACGCGTACCATATTTTCGTCGATTATAAAGCTGCCTTCGATGGCCCGATATGGCAAAAACTGTATGAGGTCATGTCCGAGTCTGGAATTCCTATGAAGTCTATACGTCTTTGTAGGATGACACTGACTGACACGAAATCTTCAGTAAAGATAAGCAAAGATCTCAGCGAACCTTTTTACACCAAACGAGGATTAAGGCAGAGCGGCAGTATATCGTGTAATTTCTCCCACATACTGTTGGAGATGAGTATGAGGAAAGCTGCAGTTAACACTACTGGTACCATCTTTAATAAAAGCAATACGTTACTCGAATATGCAGATGACATAGACATTATTGGCAGAAAACTGCAAAATTTTACTGCAGCTTTCTCAACCATCAAGAGCTATATCCTACTCTGGCTTAGTCTGCTCCTTCGTTCACGACTGTCAAATATTGAGTAGCAGAGTTTAAATGAGGCGATACGAACAGCCAAGAGGAACACCGACCAATTGAGATGTCCGTGCCAGTCACAATTAAGAAAATCCACAAAACGATATTGGATGATGGTCGTGAGTTAGCTGAAATAATAGGCATTTCGAAAAGTGTTACGCATCGTATATTGATCGAATATTTAAAGACGAGAAAGCTGTGCGCAAAATGGGTGCCGCGCTTGCTCGCTTGCAATAGAGCAAAAGCGGCGTCGTAAAGATGTTTCAGTACAGTGTATGGCGATGCTTTACCGCAATAAAGCCGAAATTTTGAGCAGATTTATAACCATGGATAAGACGTGGATCCACCACTTCACATCTGAAACAAAGGAAGAGTCAAAGCAGTAGACTGGAATGGGAGAATCGTGTCCAAAAAAGGCGAAGACGGTTCCATCTACAGGCAAGCTTATGGCGTCTGTATTTTGGAATGCCTTTGGGATTATTTTGATTGATTATGCTCTGAGAGGAAAACCCATCAATGGCGAACATCATGCTAATTTATTGCAGTGTTTAGATCATGAAATTATGGGAAAAAGTTTGCATTTGGTGAAAAGGAAAGTGTTGTTTCATCAGGATAATGATGTAGTTCATACATCCACTGTTGCGATGGCCAAAATTAATGAATTATAGTTCGAATTGCTTCATCACACCTTATTCGCCAGATTTAGCTCCCGTGGACTATTTTCTGTTTCCAAACTTGATATATGGTTCGATGCTAAAAGATTTGCTAACAATGAAGAGTTGGAATCTGTAGTTTATGGGTATTTTAAAGAGTTTGACAGTTCTTACTACAAACAGGGTACAGAAGCTATTTAATATCGCTGTAAAATGTGTATCGTGCTACAAGGAGGTAATGTTGAAAAACAAAGAAAATTCTTCCCAACTTTTTTGTGTCTTTTTTGTTTAAGAGCCGCCCGCGTACTTCATTTTTCTAATGAACGAATATTTGATTCTGGGTAGTGTTCTGATTATATTTTTCGACATTCTGAGACTTTGAAATTGGGTGAAATATTTATATATTTTATTTATTTATTTCTCGCTTGTAATTTAAAGCCTTCTGGCCAATTGTAAGTAGATTACAATATACAACAATTCATCTATTTGATTTAATCTGCTCAGTATAATAAGTTAAAAAATTAAATATAAAATTTATAAAAATATAAGATGATTTTAAAGAAATTATGGTCATTAAAGACAAAAAAAAATTATGAAAAAAAGACTAATTCAAAAGTTAGAAGTTAATCGGTATATAATCTGGTAATATAAGATAATCGATATGTAATAAAGGTTAAAAACAAAATTTTACAGTAAAGTCTGAAAGTGTTGTAGAATGTGCCTTTTGTAAGAATCAGGACATAATTTAAAACTTTTTAAATGGCTTGGTAGTAAATTGTAAATTCGTGCTACTCTTACCGCAAAAGCACGATCCATGAGGGTGGTTATTTTAGGAATAAGAAACTGCGCTGCTTATTACGAGTGGAATGTGAAAAATTAAAAAAATTAATTAAAAAGAAATTGAGAACTACACAGTCGAACAACTTTATGAAAATGACAACAAAGACCTCAAATCTATATAATTTTTAAACTACAACCCAAGAAACGCTTAGCATATGCTGTTATATGAACACGACGCCTCAGTGAATATAAATATCTCATAACTGTATCAAACGTCATCTGAATTTTCCTCATATTTTGTTTATTAGTGCTCCTATATAACTCTAAACAATATAGAATACTAAGCATGAACCAAGTTCTTTTTAATCGATCTGGGCAACACTAAACCAGTATTATAAAAACTTTGCGGTGAATTTAAACGCCGGACTACATTATCCACATGATCGCTAAAGCTTAGTTTGTTATCTAAAACTACTCCCAAACAATGTACACTGTGGACCACTTCAATACGTGTGCCACGATAAGATAAACTTGGGTTTAAATCACGATTAGGAAAAAGCATAGCTTTTGTTTTTGGAATTGGAATTTTTGGAATTGGAAAATTAATTTTTTTTTGCGTTACTTTCTCTGCTAGAAATAAATGTGCTGAACACATTTGAGCATCCTTAGTCAAGAAACTGAATGACTAAATACTTTGTTATTTACAAAGACTCATTGCTGATTGTATCACATCCTTCAAAAACTATCATTCCACAAACACTGCCATTGCATATCATCCAAAAAAATCTCCGATTGTGTATTTTTGGCTTGTTTTTCCTGACTGACATTACATCTATTTGAAATTTTCCAATTAATTTTCAATTATAAATATTTAAAATATATTCCAATACAATGCTAAATAATGTTGATGATGACTCTACACATTTTTTCCTATGCTAATGCAATACAGCAATAACATTTTGCGGCATCAATATCCGGAACAACAAAAAAAAAAAATAGGAAATTAGAAACAATTTCATAAAATTTTGATGTATTTCTGTTTGTGGGTGTATATGAGCGTGAGTGTGTGTGTGTGTGTGTGTGTGTGTGCAGTAAATACATAATCTAATTGATTTGTTATGCGAATATACATAGGAGAGTGTTGCAGCAAACAAGTTCATACTCATAAACAAATGAAATTTAAATATTAAATACTTTTCTAAATAATACCATACTATTGTTGTTGTTGTTTTTTCTCTAATTCCATATCAGTTATGCGATGCGTACCTGTATTGGGATATGTGATTGTTTGCCGCGTACATATTTTCAAACATATGCATGTGTATGCACATACATTTCATTATCGTAATAAAGCCGTATCATAAATCTCTTTTTATATGCCAAATGCATGTTCTCAATCCGAGGTGAAATACCTATTTTTGCCTTTGGATTTAATGAATTGAGTTACCTAGGAAGCTATTGAATTGGTGAGGGAGTCTGTGGGGGGGTATTGTGGATATTTATATTCAACGTAATTTGAATAATATTTCATTTGTTATGTGTATTGTAAAATGTAATGTAACGGTTCATTAATTTACGGATTATTGATATACAAAGATAATTAAGCCTTTTCTAATACTTTACCAACTGAAAAACTGGAGTATTTAAAAATTCTTAATGCCGCATAATCTAATAATATTCTGCTGAATAGTCTGCTAGTGAGCAACTATATTTGATTTCCGGATGCGGTGACCGGAAACCAATTGCATATTATGTGTAACGATTTGCGGTGCCATTTGAAAATTAATGTGCAAATTTTTAAAAAAGGGGGCAATTCAAATTTAAACATATGTTTTGCGGAATGCGATTCATACTGTGATTGGCGTTGGCTACTGAAAACTCAATTTTTGCTTTTTACTTTATATTAAGCACGCCGAAAGCTGTAGGAGTATTCTAAAACTAAAATGTGTTTTTCTGCAAAAAAAAAACTAACTGCAACTACTACTACTAACTACCATCTTATATCACCCATGGGTGACTATATCACCTATACTTTGGTATTGACCATAAAACGAACAATGTACTAACATTATCGGGCTACATAGCGCTATGGTCAAATACATACATCTACTATATAAATATCTGAGTCAGTCGTGTTTCAAAATCATATCATATTGTAAAATTCTATGTAAATATTGCACTCACAGCAGCACTTACTTAGAAAAAGCTCATAGTAGTCCCAAATTCATATTCTGCAAAAACAAATGACAGATATTATAGTCGAATGCGAAGCAACCTCATGTCATAAATGGATCGATGTCTCCACCATACATTAGCGCTACTCCATATGAAACATTGTTCAAAAGTTTTCATTATTGAATCCAATATTGGCCATAAATTAACCCATTAGAGCAGAAGAAACAATCCATTGCCACAAACCTAACGCTGTTTTCCAATAAATTACATT
>JAHXMU010000052.1:301722-332709 GCA_019455685.1 Philornis downsi | reverse complement strand
ACCTACCGCTGATTTAAAATAAACTCGCAGAATTACATTCATACATTTATCTATAAGTATAGATAATTTTTGCTGCAATTCTGCCATAATAGATCAGCCAATTGTCACAAACCTACCGCTGTTTTCCAATAAATTCGCGAAACTACATTCATTAATTCATCCATAGGATAAGAGAATTTGTGCTGCAATTCTGCCATAATAGATCTGGGAATATGGCAAGTTATACCGCCTCGATGGGTTGAAAGAATTTTGTTTCAGCGCAATTCTCGAAAGGTAATCTCTTTGGAAATCGTAAAGTAACACGTTGGTAATAGCATTAACTTATCATCCTGAATATCTCATAATAAGAGGCAAATTAAATTTGACGTTAAGCAAAATCAGCCAAAATAGAGTGAGATCGCTTCAAAAAGCTTATTGAACATGAGATGAAAAAATGTTGTGTTTTTTAGTGTCAGTCGAGACTTGACTCTTCTGCTGGACAAAATATACTTTAAAAAAGAATTAACTGATCTATCTCAAACGTAATATCGTTAGCAAGGACCTCAACTGTTAATCGATGACTTTCGAGCTCCAGAACTCGGATTTTTTTTGGACTTCACTTTTATCAGTGGAAGTTTATGGTCATCCGGTGAACACTTAATTTTCAACTAATTATCAGCCTTTTTTTAAATGTATTTCACTTATAAATATTTAATTTCAAATAGTTCGTGCACCAAATGCCTTCATCCGGTCACACTTAATTTTCAACAAATTATCATCCTTTTTTTAATTTATTCAATTCATAAATATTTCCTTTCAAATAGTTCGTGCACCAAAGGCCTTCTACCACATTCTAAATAGTTATATAACAGAAATTCCATTTCGTAAACAAAATTTAAAGTAACTTCTCTGCTAATCAAATTTGCGCACTATCAAAATCGGCAAACTAAATTTTGCGAAGTACAAAATTAAATTTGGCAGAGATGTCTATCTGTCCACAATACTATTTGGTGCGCAACTAAGCTCTCGCTGTTTTTTTTTATAAAAATGCAACTTTATAATGAAAACATATTTGTTGAAAGTATTGCCCATTGCTAGCTTCTACTTTTTCCCATCTTTCTTGCAAAGTTCGAATTCCGTCACGGTAAAACTGTTCATCTTTTGATGCTATCCACGATTTCAGTCATTCCCTGATATCGTCATATGAGTGGTACTGCTATTCAGCCAGACTGTGTACTATCAAACGGAGCAAGTGATAACTGAATGGCGCAATATCTGGAGAATATGGCAGATGGGGTAAAATTTTCCATTTCAGCGTTTCCAAATAGGTTTCAATGGGCTTGGCCCCCATCAAGCAATGCCGTCAATTCAGTGCCTCATCCGCGGTTTTCTTCGATTGAAAGAAAAAAATCAATACTTTTCGTATGTGACGATTATTTGACACAAAATCGTACATATTCCCACAACCAAAAGAATATGACGTGAAAATCGCTATTGTGTCGAGGCGGTATGTTTAACATATGCCTTGGGTTGGCTCATGACGTTTAAGTTATAGCAAAACCGATTAACACTTACAGCTGGCGCCATCTATTGTCAAACAGCGGGAACTTAGTTTCACACCTAATATAATATGAATTTAGAAAACAAAATATCACTGAAATTTGACAAACCAGCGTAATTTAGAATGAAGAATAGCCTTATTTTTTGGGCAGAGTAATACATATTAATTTCATTTCATTTATTTAGTCTATGGATATTTAAGTTTCTTTACAGACTAGCAATAGTACATTAATAAATAAGATTTAAATACTTAAACTGAATAAAATGGTTTTGAACTTATCTCGAGGTAGAGTATAATCAATTGAATTACATATCGAGTTATAATGTCTCATAGATCTACGAAGAGGTTCATTGCAAGCATAGTTAGTAGAGTGAATATCAATATGGAACGGATAGTAAAATATTCATATTCAAAATATGTCTTCAAATATTCTCATGGAAGATAGTCAACAAAAATACTAATAAGTAATTAATATGGAAGTACAAGTGGAGTTAAGAGCAAAATAAAAAAAAAATACAGCCCGATTTTGTCCGTACAGGGAAATTAACCATCGTAAAAATTTCTATTGATTTTACTGCAGATGGAGTACATACCTATACAACTGATAATCGTTAAGAAAGGCCGTTTTCCCTTTACTAACTTCATTTCAATTCCAAATTTTTTACGTGACTAAACTTAAAATTTTGATAAACTTTTAAAGCTTAGATCCAAATAGAAGTATAATTTTTTTACCGTAGACCCTTCTTCCTAAACACAAACCAACATTAGACATCAACATAACACAAAATATTTTGTCAGCAAAACCAACCCAAACCAACTTTACCTTATTATGTTTTCTAACAACACCACACATTTCCTGACAACATAAAATCCAAATGGAATTGTGTGCCCTCACCAGACTAAATGGTTGCACACACCAGTCATGGAAATAATTTGCTTATGTCTGTGGTTAAAGGATTAATGTAAAATGCACATTAATATACATTTCTGGTTTGTTGTATTACTGCCATTATTATTGCTGCTGTTGTCCAATATAATTACGATATTATTATTATAATTATTATTATTGTGGTCATTATTTTTCACTCTAAAAACTATTGCGTGTTGTAAATTACAGGACAAAGCACACATGCGGAGGAAAACAAAAAACAACAATGCTCTGCAACAAACGTTTGCCCGAGTGCACTGAAGCCAAAAAAGGTGGAGTTACAATACACTTGTTACACAATTTGTCTGGTAAAAAGGGAGAATGCGATACATGAAGCGTAGTGAAAGATTTTGGAAAATTGATTTTTTAAAAATAAATTAAAAATACCAATTGAAAAATAAGAGCGTGGAAGGAAATATGGGCTCTTGAGAATCTTACATCATTTTTTTCAGTTTCTTGACTTACTTACTTATGCGCTTGCAACAGAAACTATAGGGTGGCGCTAAGACTTGATCAGTGAATGCATTTTTTTGTTTGTCTTTTTTTTTTGTCTCTTTACAGAATTAACTAAATAATATATGGGAAATTTATGATGGAAAGGCTCAGCGCAGAACAAAGAATCAAAGTTATTCAATTTTACTTTAAAAGTCAACATTCGATTATTCAGATCATATTGAAATGTCTTTCGTGTTCGAAATGCTCCTAGCTCTCCAACAATTTAACGATTGGTTCAGCGTTTTGAGCATCAAGGGTCTGTCTGTGGTCTTCCGCATGCTGGAAGACCTTGTGCAGTTTGAAATGAAGTGATCATTGCTCGAGTACAAGCAAGTATTGAGTTCATCAGGCGACGTTCTCAGCAGTTAGAGATGTCTAGGGCATCTTTTCAAAGAATTTTACATATGTTACATCTTTTTCCATATAAAATGCAATTGGTTTACGAGTTAAAACCAAATGATGCTCAAGAGCGCATTCATTATAGTCGCCGTTAATGTTACTTATGCGCTACCCTTTACAATCGATTGTGCGAAGTACTTATAAAAGAATTCAAAGTCCATTGATTAGCTGCGCTTCTTCTACAAATGATCATACAACATTTTCTATAGTGTCTGAGAATACTGAATCTTTCAATGAAGTTTTAGCCTCTCATCAAGTTCATTGGCGAAGTTCTTATGCTAAAGCGTTTCCACCTATCTCTACAATATGATCCAGTTAACACAGTTTTTATTTTTTCACACACTTGAGAACTTCGATGGCTGTATACCTCTGTCCACAAAAATCGTGTTTCAGAGAAACAAGTTGAAGGCTGTTGAAGGCTCCTAAAAACATTCGTAGGCGTATGTTACAATCCTGGATTCTATGTGGTACAAAAAACAGGACTAATGTCAGCCAATTTCGGACATTTATTCATCTAAAAAGGATTTTATCACTAAGTCACTAGCAAATCCCATATATAAAAGCTCAATTTTCTAGTTGGTCTTACCTTTATTATTGGCAGTGACAAAGGCAAGTGTATTCATTTACTACTCTATCGATTTACTTGTTAATATGTACGAGTATGCTTTGGGACGCCAAACGGGTGTATTTCTCGAACGGTAATTCAAATAGTACGTCATTTGCAGCTAAGCCTTCTTTTTTGATATCTTTTCAATACTTGAAAAGACTGCAATAACATCTCGAAATTCTATGATACCAATAATATCAACATATCAACAGCAGTTTTCCCCATTATCACCAATATGAAATGTTATATGTTGTTGTGTTATATGTTGGGTGTTTCGAAAAGTTCGTTCGGTTTTTAAAAGAAATTTATTTACAAATTTATATAAAAGAAAACAATTATTTTAATCTATTATATAATCTCCCCCTTTTGTAAAAACTTCTTTCCACCTCTCTAGGAGCTTTTTAATTCCTCTCCCATAAGACTGGCCTGGTTTTTCTAAAAAGAAAGTATTCAATTCAATTTTTCACTTCCTCGTAATTATGGAAATTCGGCGAAAGAGGTGATAGTCGAAAGGAGCGAGGTCTGGGAGTACGGTGGGGGAAGAAAAACTTCCCACCCAAGCTCTGACCGTTTCTGACGGGTCCGCAAGGTAGTGTGAGGCTTCGGTGTGATATTAAAGTATCCACACTTCGAGGTTGCTCACAAATCCGAACTCTTTGATGACCCCGTGAACGGTTGAGACTGATTTTTGATTATTTCAGCTATTTCCCTTACTGTTGCATGGAGATTAATAATAATTAAATCTCTCACTTTCTCGGAAACAATTTCTTTTGGTCGCCCTGATCTGGAAGCGTCCGTTACGGAGAAGTCACTCGTAGAAAATGTTTTAAACCATTTCTGGCAAGTTCTTTGATTTGATGCGTTGTCCTCATAAACAAACTTTATTTTTCGGCTGGCTTCAACAGCCGTTTTTGCTTCTCGAGTATAGTTGAGCATAATATGCCTAAAATGCCCATTTTCGCTCATTTTTCCACTTTTTAACTAACGAATTAACTGAAAGAACTTTTCGAACAACATTTAAGTTACATTTAGGCCCTTAACCGGCGTAATATTGCTCGATAAAATCTGTAAAGCATGTTTTTACTGAAGATTCTATTGCGACCAGTATCATTCCGCAAAAGCGTATCCGCCTTCTCATCTCTTGATCAGGGTATGGCTTTGTGAATTTTTTTTATGTATGCTTTCTTTACCTGATTCCGCTTACTAAAATAACAATTTAATGATATTTATTGAAGAACGACAAAATTTTCACACGCGCGAGCTCCTACATGTGACTAAAGAAACTGGTGGATAGATACAATTTTTTCCGAAACTTCATATAAGATGGTCAACTTAGTATACACGGGTAGGAAGCAGACAAGGTGCCAAGGTATAGTACTGCAAACCTCTACGGTGCGGAGGCGCACCCATATCTACATAATATCTTCATAATGGTGCCTTTAAACATTTCAGAGAGACCCTGTGTTATTGATTCAAGCTTTGTTTGCTTTTAGTGTGATGAACATTTGGTTGAAAAAGAAGGATATGCATAACAGAATCATTAAAATATGCATATTTACATTATTTTGGTTTTGCTGCCAGAACCTTGAACAAACCGTGGAAACCGACAATGTTTTGCAATAGTTGCAGAACTGTTTTATACAAGTGGTCAAATGGCTAGAAGATCTATTTCGATTTGTCAATTCCAGTTAACCAAACCGATTGCCATTTATGTTTAGCAAAAGTTGCTGGATTCAATATGAAAAATCAAAAATATTACTTACGCGAATGTCCCATCATCCAAACCATTCCCAGTGCTACAAGTCGTGAGCCCGAAACATCTTTCACCAGCAGTGATAGTTTATATCAGGCTAACGATAAACGTCATTTAGTGACTCAAGCTGAGCTGAATGATCTTATTCGGCCTGAATTTTATTAGCTCTTTGTTCATGTTGTGAGTACCTTCTACTGGTTGTGAGATTTTTAAGTTCTTTATATTATTTCTCTCAGTACTCTGCCTGCCGTCTTTATGCTTTCTAATTATCGTCTGCCCGCCTTCTGGCTGCTTTCCGTCTATCATATGTTCCTCTGTTTTCTGCCTCTCTGCTATCCGCATTTCATTTCTTTTAATTCTCGAAAGACTTGAAAGCAATTTTGTCGCATTATCCGATTTTAATGAAACCTTTGATTCATCTACATATATTT
The DNA here is from genome assembly GCA_019455685.1 of Philornis downsi. NCBI lineage: Eukaryota > Metazoa > Arthropoda > Insecta > Diptera > Muscidae > Philornis > Philornis downsi. Next base: position 326,556 of record JAHXMU010000052.1, on the reverse strand, counting down.
TTTAATGAATTATTGCTTGTTTTAAAGATGCAACTATTTTCGATCTTTGTTCTTATAATTGGCTTTAGAAGTTCTATTCCCAGTGAGATTGAACGTGTCGACAACTGGTATCAATTTCCCTTTTCCTAAAGCAATATAACATTCCAAATTTTATAGAAAATTGTCATTATGAAAAATGTTATTTGAAGAACTAAAATCGCCTTTCAAAACTACAAAATGCTTATTAAAGATCGGTCGTTTGTATTGATCAGACCTGAAACCTTCAAATTACCTACTTTTGCCATGTAGTATATTTGGAATCGGAAGGTTTTTCTTTTTTTCCTTCCCTTTTTTTTTTTGCTTCCTTTTTTGATTCTAACCACATTCTATTGTTACTTCCTCCTTTCTATCATTCCAATATCTATATCCTTTACGGGTAATTACACTACAGGTTCATGTGCAAACATTTCAATCTCACATTCATTCGTTTGAAATTGAATTGTTCTGATATTGTTTTAGTTGTTTTTCCCCCCACTATCTGTCCGTCTCCTTCGACACCATTTAATGCATTCCAATTAATTAATTTACTTCGGGTATTGTAACACGTATTGCTAATTAATTTTTGAGGTTTTGTTTGTTTTCATATTCACAATCCTCAAACCAAATGAATATGCGGAAAAACTGGTAAATTTTTGTTTTTTTTTCAGTTTTTTTTTTCTTTTTTTGGTCAATGGCATTTTGATCTGGTTTTTTTCTGCTTTGAACTTGTGGTTGCAAAACTCCATTGTAAACAAATGCGATTTTAGTTTTTATTTATTGATTAAAGCAAATTTGTGGCTCAGTGTTTCTGTGGATTTACCATGAACGTGATTTGGTAATAGTTTTTTTACTTTGCTGAATATTTTGTTCGAATCAATGTTGATTTCGTAACGGATTCACAAAAAAAACAGGGGTTAATAACTAATTTAGTATGATTTGTATGCATTACTGCTCGAATAGCAACAATAAGCATATTTTAATTAACTTTCCATAAAAATTCTTCAAATAGTTTAAAGAGAAAAAATTTCAACTTTTATGAATTGTGTTTTTTTTTTGTACATTGATTTCAATGCTTTCATTTGCAGAAACTTTAATACGGTTGTTTAAACTTATAATTATGTGCGCCCTACCTTAGGGAGAAAAATGTCTGTCAATAAGTTGAAAGAAATGTAGTCTGCGCTAATAAATTTAGCTGGATATGAGCCTGAAGCGCCAACAAACTGTTGCACAAATGATTTTCAATATAGGAACCGGGATGAGCAGCATTTTACACCATAATTTTCTCGGAAAGTTTAGGACACCAATGAGGGTTATAAAATTTCTACCCCGTTACAATTCAACGTCTGCAATAAGAAAACGGTTAGTTTAATAATGCATCAGGTACATAAACAAAAAATATATTGCAAACTTCTAATGTTAATTAACGTAGGTTGCTAACAAAATGTTAATCTGTGCTGCTTACTGCACAATATATTAATTTCAACGATACTTTTCATGTTATTTTGAAGAAAACAATCTAATATGCAGTTCAGTTTTGCGGAACAAAAATATCGTGACTTAGACAATATTTATGATAAAGTGTTTAAGCTTCAAAATGTTTGGTGTTGTTGGGCAGCTACACTACAGAGATCATCCTAAATAACAGTCTAATAAGAGATATTTAATTTATGAAATATTAAATGAAGTACAAGAGTCACACACAGATTCCACACTCATCGATTTTTGATTCTATTAAATAATTCTTTTATTTTTTAGGGTATTTTTCGATTCCTGTACATCCGCACTTCATACGGCTCTGCATCTGCAATTGCTTAACTTTCTTATACCCAAAACAATAGCTTATTATTATTCTTGCTTGTTCCACAAACAATACCGCCTCCTCATGTAATGCAACCGCCAGTAGTACAAGTTGTTGAATGCAACTAAATGCTTACCCAATACACTCTCTTGATTGTAAAATATTTCATGTACATCTTCAGATGCTGGGTTGTTGCAGTTAATGCCGCTTATTCCCGATTTCCCCAAACTGCAAGTGCTTCCATAGACCATACATTTATTCAACTTATTCTAAAATTACAAAGCGAAAAAAATATTGCTCGAAATAAATGTTTAGCTACAGATTCACCAACAATATTTTCTCAGTTTTAATGTTGTTCACAATGTTGGCAGTGTTCTGAAAGTGTTGTTCATTGTACGTATTTTGAATGGATTTTGTTTTTTTTTTTGCATTTGTTTGTGTGCATTGTTTGCATGTGCTGTAATAGTTGTGGCAGTATTTAGCATTAGGTTTGTAGGTATTCTTCTAGAAATATGCAGTGGCGTGAGAGAAAGTCTACAATACATTTACAAAAAATATAAATAAAAGTGATTTTCTATTTGAGATTGTGATAACTAATTTGTTCAATTAATATTTCCTATTTCCTAATACTTTCTATTTTATATAATTCATGATGTACTTAATTTGCATTACTTTTTATCGTAGAATTTGGATAAAACAGGATATGGTTAGAAGAAATCCATTGTTTTTTCAACAGGTGGCTTTATTAACTTGTATCTCGCACTGTGTAAGTGCGATCAGGTCACACTAGATGGCATTGAAAAGACAAAATTCTGCGATAAAAAAACATCTGACATAGTTTTGTGATTGTTTCACTCAGTATTAGCTGAAAGCCTATAAATGTTGTACACCATTAAATAGGAAATGCGTCACATTTTGCAGCTTTTCATTGGCAAAGACAACAATGCAAGCCATTTAGCTAAAAATGTGAGCGGTTCTTATGGTCCTGACACTGTAGTGACTAATGAAGCTCAATTTAATTTCGTTAATTCCGTCCCTATAATTTTAATGACAAACGTGCAATACCCTTAAGAAGTCCAATCGTAAGAAATTTCGACAGAATAATAGAAATCATCAAATTCAACCATCATATAAGCACTCTTTCCATATAAGAACTGTTTCCTGCATATAAAAAGAAGCTCAGTAAATGGCCGTCACACGAGCTAACGCAGAAAAAAACCTCAAAGACCTAACATTCACCAACGAATTTCTTCTGAATCTCAAAAAAATCGACCTAGTTCTGAAGCGAATGTTAACTGGTGAGGAAAAGTAGGTCACCTATGACAACATCAAGTGAAAACAACTGAGGTCTATTCGCGATAAGCTGGCCAAAAACGGTCAAAATTGATATCAGGAAGGTTTTTCTACTTATTTGGAATCATCTATTATGGACTGCTTTCCTACGGCTAAATTCTTAATTCGGACCTACACTATCTACAATTAAGCCATCTGTAGGAAGCAATCGCCCAAAAACGGCCAGCTCCGGAGAAATTCACGGAGGAATTGACAATACCAGGCCACACATATTGATACTGATTCGCCAGAAGTTCCAGGCATTTTGTTTAGACACTCTTAGGCATCCACCGTGTGGTCCAAACTTGGCCCTGAATGATTACTATATATTCCAGTCTATAGCGAATGATCTTATTGACAAAAAATGCACTTTAAAAGATGCTTGTGAAAGTCGCCTATCCTAGCCTTTTGCCAATAGTGACGAGGGTTTTCATGAAAGATCCATAATGAAATTAGCCTCAACGTGGCAACAAGTCATCGAACAAATTTGACCTATATCGAGCCATTCCAACTAAGTTAAATAATGCCTTCAAAGTCAAGCAAAATTAATGGAATTCGCTTTACTTCATCTTATACATGGCCTCTAATACAAATTTCACTAAAGGCTCAATATAATCAATATAATTAAATTGATTAATATAATTAGTATATATAGTGAATGTAAAAGTCCTCAAAATACAAAGAAGAGCCAGCCCGTGTTTTGAAAAATATGACGTCAATTAACATCTTCTAAAGAGATTAGCAAAATCACGTATCATTATAATTGACTCTGAAGAGTACTCAGTGTTACTTAAAGAAAATCTTGATTAAATATTTGAAATATTTCCGCTTCAATATTTAAAATAAATTTCAATTTTATAACATTGTTTACAGTATAAGGAATGTCCTATCACTTATTTTTCTTATCACCCTTTATATTAGTAGGTTCTGTATTTTCACTAACTTTATTATTTTACTCTCTTCCTTCGGTTTTCGTTTGTAATTTGTTAAGAATTCTCTAAAGTGTAATTCATCGTTTAATTACAAAATATAATAACATTTAGAGGTACAAAAATAACAAAACTGAAATTCATACTTTGAGTTTATAGTAAAAGTGGAAAACTTTTAAATTAAAGCCCAATTGAATAGATTTTGCATTGAGTTCTTGAAGATTTTGCGCAGAACTAAATTAATTTAAAAGAAGATTTCTGTAGGATGTTGTAATGGAAAAAGATACTGCCTCTCAAGAAATTTGATGCAGTAACAACGATAGCTATGTATGTGAATTCAATTTGATGTACGTATGAGTAATTTGGAATGCAAATGAAGCCTATTAATATCACTCATACAACACAGTTGTATGAAATGCCATAGCACACTCTACGATTGTAAACAGTTGGAATTAATTTGCCTCAGGAATATAAATATAAATGAAACGTTGATTTAAACAAATATGTACATATGTTATTGCTCGCCATGCTCTACCTAAATTAAAGCACAATCATATAAATATTAAAATCATAACGAAATTAGCAATAAGCCTGTTGCATAAGAGACTATAGGGAATAATAGCAAATACTAAGTTAAAAATAACCGTAAATCCTCACCTTGTCTAGTTGTGGGAAACAGCAAACAGGATAACGACCGGAAAAGAGGAGAATACCGAAAATATTTTGAAAGAAATGCCAAAATCCAATTCCCCCTCCGGTAAAATGTTTTTTTAAAGCTTTCAATAATTAACAAATTAATCTTTCTGAGAGAGTGAAACAATTAGGATTAATTCCTTCATTTCTCATATGCAAACCAAATAGGCTCAATCATTGTAATATTTAAGTCGTAAATTATAATATGTTCAGTTTCAATAAGCTAAAGCTTTACACCATTCGCAGTACAAATTACAAACCTGTTTTGTAATTGTTGGTAATCAGCGCTTAAGTATCAACAAACAGATTTAATTGATAACCTTTCTAAATTCTACTCTCACCTTTCAAAATTTTAAGAATTTTTTTTTTATTATTTGTACCATGTAGTCGTGTCAAATATTGAAGAAAATATTGGAAATCCCGTAATGAAAAAATAATTACAAATTGGGAAAACTTTGCATATGGACAGTTAGAGACAGTTAAGCCAATTAACAATTATGGAAAGAAAAGTATAATTTTAAGCAAACAAGAACTTTTAAATGTTGACCCTATTCTGTAGGTAGAAATGCACATCTCCATATCCCCCTTTTTCCTATTTTGACAGTATTCAGTTTATATATTAAGTAAAGCAGGACAAGTTGTACAATTTGGCACACCTCACATGTCATCAAAATTGATTTTTATTTATTGTTTAATTGATGCACATGAGAGGTTAAGAATTTTTCTTTCGGAATTTTCATGTTCACAGAATGTAGAAATTTCGGGGATTCTGATATTTTTCTCAATATTTTTTTACACCACGTGATGGGTAGCACTTACGCAAATTCTCTAAGAAATCTCGAAAAGGTTGTAATGTTTTCAACAATAAATTTATATTTCATATTTTTGGGCCTGATTGGTAACGTCGAACTGATTTTCAATTGCACAGAGAATATCCTTCTTCTTCTGAAAGCGAGTTTGACTAAGAGTAAGCCTATATGAACTCAGAGTATAATAAAAACAGAAAAACGAGCGAACTTTGTACTCTTTTTAGAATCCAAGTCTGTCTAAACTTTTTTACTTTTCCGTCCTATCGTTTGTAACAAAATACAAAAATTCAATAATTAAATATAAACACTTCTGATCTAATTCAGAAGGTTTAATTGAAATTTATAACTGCTTAAGTCATATTAAAATCGAGTCGAATTAACCTAAATTGTGGAAAGCGAAGATACAGACACGTAGTTTATTTCCAAATAAAACGAACACGACTGACTCGTAAGTGGGAATATTAATAAGTGCTGAGAATTGTCGAGTATTGCCGGAGTATTTTTTTGTCCCCACAATAAAGAATTTTGTATGTTAAAAATATGCGAAAAATCAAAATTTGAAAGCTAAACAATTATGCATCCAACACAGAAAACTAACTACTTTAAGCATAATTTTTCTATATTCAAAAGAATTTTCACAATTGATATAGTTAGAATAATTGATATACAGAACGATCCTGCATATCAATTTGTGTTAACGTGTTTTCAGAAAGTATTCTTTCTAAAACCCCAAGACTTCCTCCAAAAATTTCTTATCAGTCTTATATCAATCAACTTGTATAAATCGCTAAATTTATATGTGACGTGTTAGAAAAAGAGTGCCAACACTTTTCATTTTCACTCTCAATCTTAATTTTGTCATATCTTTCAGTAAAAAGTACAAATCTAAGATGCGGAAGACACTGGAAGAGGGTCACCCAGACAATTTACCAATTTTGCCTTTATAGTTAATCTGTAAGAGCTACAAAGCAATACGGTAAACAAAAATATAGGTCACCTTAATCCCATAAAATTGGAATACAAAATTACAGGAAGGAATTTGAATTTCGGAAAAAGTTATTTTCAATTTCAATCCAAAATGGATAATTTTCAATCCGAAATACGATCTGACATAATATTGACCTGTGACAAATTTGAAAAAGTGTCAAGAAGATTTACGGTATTTGCCGTGTGCACCAACCAGAATGTGGACACAACCCAATCGACTTAGAAACTAAAGGGTGGCGCATAAGTAACGTTGACGGCGGCTACATTGAATGCGTTCTTGTGCATCATTTGATTTTAACTCGTGAACCAATTGCATCTTATATAGTAAAAGATGTAACATATGTAAAATTCTTTGCAAAGACAGCCTAGACATCTTTAAACGCTGAAAACGTCGCCTGGTGGAAGTTTCGGGGTTTTCCTCAATACTTGCTTGCACTCGAGCAATGGTCACTTCATTTTGAACTGCACGAGGTCTTCCAGTACGCGGAAGATCACAGACAGCCCCTTGTTGCCCATAACGCTGAACCAATCGGTAAATTGTTGGAGCGCTAGAAGCATTTCGAACATGAAAGAAATTTCGATATAATCTGAATAATCAAATGCTGACTTTCAAAGTAAAATTTAACAACTTTGGGTCTTTGTTCTGTGCTGAGCCTTTCCATCATAAATTTCCCAAGTATTATTTAGTTAATTCTGTAAAGAGACGAAAAAAAAACTTAAAAAAAAATGTATTCACTTAGCGTTACTTATGCGCCACCCTATATTTCCTTACACATTTCCTTTTAAGTGTTACACGTTTTGCTATGTTAATTGATAAATTTCTTTGGATGAAGATATAACTAAATTTCATTTCCCTAATCTCGTATTTGCGGTTACAAACTTATAATTAGTCTTTCTCTAGACTCCGGAGTTTGTAATAAATCCAGTCCAAGATCGGAAGATGTACCGGTAATTGAGCATAATTTGTTTAAAATCAACGCCAGCTCTATTACTAATCTTGTTTCGATAAGATCAGTACCTCTAACAAGCCTTTACAGATAAAGCTTAATGTAAATAATTTAAAATAAATTTATAATTTCTAGATGTTACAAACAATTTATCGTTCCGTTAACCGAATGGGAAAGAAAAAACGCAAAATGCCTGCAAAAGTTTAATGCCCTCAGAAAAACGAGAGCAGTAATCATTCCGCAAAAAGTGCGACAAAAAAAAATGAATTCGCGCAGAAAATGCCACTAGAATTATATCCCCTGCAAAGACAGCCAACCCTCTCCCATTCAATAGCCTGGAAAATAAATGATGTGATGTATGCATTCATTTGCGTTGTATGGTTGGAGGAATATGGGTAACTCTCCCCTAATATACTGTAAGCTAAACATTTAAATGTTTTCAGACAGAATGATAAAGTCAAAGTCATTTAAAATGCTCTTTGGTGTTAACAAATACAGAGGGGAAAACCAGAAAAAAAGAACCCTCTGATACAAAAATGGCAAACTGTTGCTACATGGTTTTTGCCTTTCAATTTAGAGTAGATAGCGCTGAACCCATCAACCCTCTGAATACGGAAAGTATCAATTTTATGTGTTATGGCTTTTTTCCTCTGTGTTCTAAATATAAAAAACACACAACGATAACCCAAACAGCATTCCTTTACGTATCGCTGGCGTAGGAACGCATTAGACATGGTCTCGTCTAAGAAATGAATGAAAAGAAGAACTAAATACAAATGAAATCAATTTTATTACATTTAAAGATGGCACAGAAAGGTAAATGTCAACAGATATAAAAATGTAGGTGAAAGCGATGCTAGTACACCTTACACTATTTGAACAGAACAACCCTATTTTACAATTATTGAAACGAAAATCTAAAAAATTATGCTATGACATAGCAGTCATGACTCTTGCTGGCATATGAAAAATGCGATTGCTTTAAAAATTGGGTATAATTTATAGTTAGAAGTATGCATAACGACTACGTCTACTTTTTGCCCGGCGCCAAACTGCAAAAATAAAGAATGGTTCAAGAAGTTTTTTTTTTTTTAATTTACAACACCAGATTTTCGGAAATTTTCACATCTGTTTAAAATTGTTGCCTGCTTTTTGAATTGAAAAATTTCAAATGAAATACAAACGTTCCACAGACTGAATCGAAATCAAAAATTTTCCTAATTTCGTTTTGGGTGTATGAATTCAAATAACAAATTGCTTGTGATATTGTTTCTTATGCATGAAGTGGAAACAAAATTCAAAACAATTTTGAGTCGGTTTTAGGAATCACATAAAAAACGTTGAATATTTTTTATTTAGATACAAGATTGTATTTCAATAAGCGGTTATTATACGATATTCATTCAAAATGTTGATGCAATATATATTCGAGGATGTTGCTTTGATTATCAGCAAAACTTTAGATTGTCGTGGACGAACTTTTACAAGCGATTCATTGAAAGTATTGCCCATCGCTAGCTACTACTTTTTCTAATTTTTCCCCCAAAACTCGAATTCCCTCACAGTAAAACTCGTTATCTTTTGAAGATATCTACGTATCTAACCATTCCTTGAAGTCGTCATATGAGTGGAACTGCTGGTCAGCCAGGTCGACTGCCATCGAACGGAACAAGTGATAATCGGACGGCGCAATATATGGAGAATAAGGCGGATTGGGAAAGACTTCTCATTGCAGCGTTTCCATGATGAAGAATCACATTTTCGTTTCTCTTCGCGTATTGTCGGCGTTTCTCGCGGAAATCTCGGATCTATCGCATTAATTAAAGTCAATACCGGATCCATCGCATTAATTAAAGTCAATACCGATCTCCAGCGATTGTTTCTCTTGCCTTCAGTAACTCGTAACAAATAACACCAAACTGGTCCCACCAAGTACAGAGCATAACTTCTACAGCGTAAATGTTCAACCGAGACGCCGACGTAGAACCATGACCAGACAGATCCATGACTTTTTTCTTTGAATTGCCTTGATAAATCTAATTTTCATCACTCGTTATAATACGATGAAAAAAACTCTTCCTTTTTTTGTCGCTGAAGCAGTCGTTCACAGGCGAACAACGACGCTCAACGTCCCTTGGCTTCAACTCATAAGGAACACATGTCCGTTGCTTTTGAATCATTTCCATGCATGAAATCGCTTGGAAATGACTTGGCGGGTAATTTCTAATACTGAAGCAAGCTCTGCCGGCGTTTGACACTGATCCCCATCAAAAAATGCCGTCAATTCAGTGTCTCCAAAGGTGCTTAGTCTTCCTTCACGCGTACGGAAGGATACGTCAAAGATCGTGTTTACGCGGAGACTCTCCAAACAAAATGTGGGAAGAAATAATTGAGAGTTAGCTCAAAAGGATCCACTGCTACAATCAATCCAGAGACGGTCATTTAAATGACATAGTATTTTGACAGAGTATATATATGTATAAATATATATCTCGTTCAGTTCATAATCTTTAACTGGAGACCAGAAAATATTCGGTTTTCATACCAATCCGAATCGAAATTCGGATTATCCCGCACACCTTCACTAACAGAAGTGATATTTTCGGAAGTGTGTACATTGCGATGATGCACAAGCCTGACCACATCTGTAACGCTTCCAGTCTCTTAAAGATTCCTTATAATCTTGCACAATTCCTTACACAGTGGGGCACATTATGATGACCATAATCTCCCCATAATCTTACAGCTGGCATCATCTATTGGTGTTAGTCAACTCTGCCATAACCTAAACATTATGAGCCAAGATTAGGTATATGGTAAGCATACCGCATCGACACATAGTGCTTTTCTTTTGGTTGTGTGATATATGTATGATTTTGTGTCAATAGATGGCGCCAGCTGTAACTGCCAGTCGATTCTGCCATAACCTAAACGTCATGAACCAACCTTAGGCACATGGTAAGCATACCGCCTCGTCACAATAGTGCTTTTCTTTTAACGTCATATTCTTTTGGTTGTGTGAATATGTGTGATTTTGTGCCAATAGATGGCGCCAGCTGTAACTGCCAGTCTATTCTGCCATAATGTAAACGTCATGAGCCAAGTTTAGGCATATGATAAGCATACCGCCACGACACACTACTGATTTTCTTTTGACGTCATGTTCTTTTGGTTGTATGATAAATAATGGTCATATGCAGGAAGTACTGATTTACTTTTTTCAATCAAAGAAAACAGCGGCTGAAGCTCATCGAGAGCTTCAAAACGTGTATAGAGATGATGCGTTAAGTGAAACAGCGTTTCGAGATTGGTTCTGTCGCTTTAAAGAAGGTGATTTTGATGTTGGCGACCGTTCGCGTTTAGGAAGACGAGAAACCTCCAAATGCAGGTGGAGCTGCAGCTTTAGTGTTAGAAGTTATCAACCAAGTTATTTCCAAGCGGTTGCATGCTTTGGGAATGATTCAAAAGCAGACAAGTTGGGTTCCTTATACTGTAACGGAATTCGAGTTTTGCCAGAAAGATGGGAAAAAGTAGTAGCTAACATTGGGCAATCATTTCAATGAGTCATTTGTAAAAATGTTTTCGTAATGAAATTGCATTTCAAAAAAAAAAAAAAACAGCGATAACTTAGTTGCGCACCAATATATTTATCCTCGTACGGTCGTTTTTTTCTATTGGTTCGATTTTGTCCAATTTCTAAGTTTACTTGCCTATGACCATGGAAAACTTTAAAGATAAATTTAAACTTTCTACCTCAGTTTTTATAAACCGACAGGCCAACTTAAGGCAGGTATTTTAGTGTCAATACCTTAATTAATATATATTTTTATAGTTTTCGGCGTAACATGAAAACTATGTAAAATTTCAGTTAATATCCAATCCTTAAACAGCCAATCTTACCCAATTTCTAAATTTATTTGCCTATGGTCTTGGAAAACCTAAAGATAAATTTAAGCGTTCTAGCTCAGTTGTAATAAGCCGAAAGACAAACTTAATGCAGATACTTTTGTGGCAATACCTTAAGTAATATACGAGTAGATTTATATAGCTTTCTGAATTCTATGTAAAATTTCAATTAATGTCGAAATGGAAAGCGAAGTGAATGCTAATCTTCTGGTAGTTATACTAAATTTAATCCAGATACTCCAGACCTAACATTTTCTAACACAGCTAAGCTTGTGAAGATCATCCAAAAATCGTGTGCTAAGAAATCATAAAATTGATAAAGACAAACAATTGAATTGATTGATTGAAATGTTGGGTGATGCACTGATCTCGAACGATGTGCCTTGCATTGCTAATATTAAAAATTACCTTAGAATCGCAAAGAATTTTCTTTTCTTGAATTTTAATTGGAGGCTTAACAAAATTCTTCCTCATTATTTTCCTGGCCAGTGCTACATTATTCCGCATACATAAATTTTACTAAGGACCTGCCTATTGCAAAAAATAAATAAAATATTATGTGCACCGAAATCAAGAATTCTCTTGTTGTTTCTAACAGGGAAATGCGGATTTTATATGCATTGCAAGTCAAATCTTTGCTTTGTACCAATCATACCACCAATTTTACTTTAGGGTATCGGAAATAAATATAATATGCAAATATCAACAATTTCTATTGCGAATTTTAGGTTCTTTTTTAACGACACTCCGTAGAATCCCTTTTTCCATTTACATCCTCTGCCAGCATAGCTAACACGTGCGTGGGTGTTGTTAAGGGGAGTGTGCGACTATCTTAGGGCATTGGAAAGGGTAAGCATGTTGCCCTAAAACAATTTCACTAAAAACTTGTAGAGTAACAAATGACACACATTTGTAAAATGGTTTTGCACTGGCTACCAGGGGGCAAACACCACCTGTTCCATGAAACAAATCAGTTTTCCAAAGGAAAACAAGACGTTGCAAATGGCAAAATACTTTTTCTGCTGACCTTTGTTTGTGCTGCGAAAGAATTTTCCGTTCTGCACCCAGGAAAAAGTAAAAAAAAGCAAAAACTGAAAACAAATTCAAACACATTTGTGATGCTATTCCGGGTAATTGTGGAGGACGAACAGTGGCAGGAATGCAACTGAAAGGATGATTAAATGTAGTGGAATGAAATCCAGCATAATAACATACTTTTTAAGTTTGCAATATTTTTTTTTCTTTTAAATTTTTTGCAAATTTTATATATTTGGAACAGCCTTTTCCAATATATTGAAATCATAAATAAAAGCCTTTGCCGACGTTAAGAAAACAAAGCTCTGCAATATTTTTATTTTCTAAAAAATCTGTTTATCTATTCACTTTTTCAAAAAATCACAGTTTTGAAATAGGGACCAGAAATAATTTTGAGGAAATAATTTTGAGGCGCTCTTTTGCCATCTCTAAGGAAATTTTACGTTCAAACTACATTTAAGCTTAAGAATATTGATTGCAATATGGTAAAAAAACGCCATACGTTTAATAATTTTTCTGTCTTAACTTTGTGTTGTTTCGTTGGTAATAACTAAAAATAATTATCTGTACAAACTAAAATTTAAGTCGATTTAAAAATATCGAAAATTATAACTCTGCCTCTCGGCCTAAAAGTCAACATACCCCTATTCAAATATTTTCAAATACTGAAACAAAAGCTCGATTATGCTGGAAAGTAAGTTACTTTTTGCCTTTGAAACTGTATACACGATCAATATTAAAAGAGTAGGGAGCTACGATCAGCATATTCTTTCAAGCATCAGAAATGAAGGCGGCTATCCGGTTGTGCAAAGATTCACGGTAATTATATTGCATAGCACGTGTTGTTAGGAATATAGTGAGCTATTCAAGGACGTCCTAAGCTTAGAATCTTAGATCTGAACAATTCCCAAACCAACCATCTTCGATTTTAACAACTTTTTGTTTGCATATTCAACTAAAACCTGTTATAACATTGTACTCGTCCATGTACCTTCATCCAACATCCTGTTGAATTGGTACATGATGACACTCCATTTCATTTTCCATTTTCATAATCAAAACAAAAGTTATCAAACGTATATCGTGAGCCAAATTAGTCTGAAAAAGACAGATATGAAACTAAGTATATATGGGTTAAGTAGATCATTTGTATGGAAAATAACAGAAGACGATACTTGGTCGATTCTTCGCAAATACTGTCAGACACTGCGAAGTAATTCAATTAACAAAAATCTAGGCTCCTGCAATCTAATAAGTAAGAGTTGCAGTAAAAACATAGAATCTCGAAGAATCGATCAACTTGTACGGGAAGTATTACCATTTACTATCTTCCGCTACGATCCACCAAAATGTTAGGCTATGCCCAGTTTTAAGAAATTTCATAAAGATTTATGCAGTTATCATGTCTACCAGGCAGTCCGAATGGCAGATGGATATCGCTTAATCGACTTAAAAAGTCATTAAACTCAATTAATCACAAAACTTTTGGCACCTTAAATTAAATGCCAACTTCTGACTGTTACATTGAAGTATACCGCCATTTCTACGGGTGAAGATATAACAAAACTTGAAATATCACACCCAAAATCAAGGTGATTTACGAATTAAGAAGGCAAAACTTCTTATTTGTAAGTAAGTAGATAATTTCAAGCTATAGCATAGCATGGCTTTTCAAAAAACGAAAATTTCCACTATACCCAATTTGGATTCAGCCCTTGTACAAGCAGGCTGTTTCTTCAACAGAACTCCTTTTACTTGTTTGTAACACCTGCAGTCCATACCGAAGAAAATATTATATCTGCCAATTCTACCTACATTTTGCAAGTTTTATTTTTTTTTTAATTTATCTTTAATGTTGAAGGAATTCTTGGCATCTTCTTAAGCGACTTTGTTTCTTCATTTCGTCACACTGTCACTAACTTTCTATCCTTCGTTGCCTTTCAATCGAAAAAGCGACAATTCCTGCAGAGGATTGCAAACACAAAAACAAATTGAACGAAGAAGATTGCAAAGAAGAAAACAGAAAAAAAACACATCGTGAAATTAAATTAAAGTCTTTTCCTCACATACAAACACAATGTGTGCACCTTTATGACCTTAAGGTCCTTCAGGAAGTAGCAAACGCAAACACTTACACGCAAACACAAATACACCCTTTTTGCCGTAGAAGCAAACAGGGCTCCGGAGGACCACAAACAACGGCTTATAAAAGAGAGAACAAACAAATATCGAGTTTACCCGGAAGAAAATTAAATAAAAAATTGCTAAAAAATAGGTCAAATGGAATGAATCTACACAAATAACAGCAATGCCAAGATAAATCAGCAGCTCAGTTGCTGTGTAGTAAACTAGGGGAGATATTGATATACAGTTGAAGTTAAATTTTAAATTTTAACTTTGCATTTAAAGCGATAAATTTTTATTTTTGTATTGTCATAACTCTTCACAAAATGGGAATATCTGGACATCTTTCTATGACTACTTTTTTATCAATACCGGTTTTTTGGAAATTTCTAATAAGCCGTGACATATTTGAATAATAAGTACATAAGTCCACATCTTTTTGGACATACTTGACAATTTTAATGTTCTCTTAACGTTATTTCTACCCCTATTTTTCAGAACAGTGAAGTGTTTGGTGCTCGATATCTGACTTAGACCCTTCAGATATCGAGCACCAAACGCTTCACTGTTCCGAAAAATAGAGATAGAAATAACTGCGAATAAAATCACGGAAGACGGTGGAAGTAATCAGAACTAGTCCGAAAATAGCAATACTTTACACCACAAAACTGTAAGAGAAAGCAAATAGATGAAAGTGAACGTCATTGACCTGAGCTTGGTGGAAACATTGACATTAAGGCTGGAGTTGATCTATAGAACTAAGAAAAAGACGACACCGCGAACCACACACAATTAGACAACAGTAAAACAAATGTCGTCAATTTGGATTCAAGATAACATAAACTTAAATATGTGTTAGATGTGATATTTAGACTTGAATTTTCTTGGTATAACAATAATTTCAATGTATACATTAACATTAACAACCGACATTGTAATCAGCAATTCTAATCGGTACAGAAATTTCAGTTAAAAGAACTGATTTACATATACATTCCTCCAATATCCTCGTGCGTTGGAGGAAAAACGTAAAAGGTACTGTAAGGGCTCGGTAAATTGATTCTCTTATCACAAAATACTCTAAATTGAAGCACAATTTAAGAAGCAAAATTATAACTTTTTTGAAGTTCCCTATTTAGAAATTTAAGACGGGCTACTGAATTTTTGATTAATTGACCATTTCCTATGTTGGCACTTTAAGGGGCATGGCTTATTTTCATTCACAGTAATGAATTTGCCTAATTCCCTATACATGCTTATCTTAGAAAGCATTTAAAACCAATACAATTGACAAAAATTTAAGTAATTGCAGTCTACGGTCATTTATTTAGAAAATACCATATGGGGCGTGATCGATTTTTCTCAAATTCTAGAATTACATGTGAACATAACGAGCAAAAATGTGGACTACTACAGTCTACTAATGAAAAATTACAGAGAAAAGATTGTACAGCGAAGAATAGACTAATTTGTATGGGTTTCAGTGGTACTCTAACAGGATATGCGGCTAAGAATACCGCGTTAAATCGACTTTTTCTATGTGAAGTACTAGATAATAGTAGTATATCAGTCGAACATTATAAATAAATGCAATGGACAAAAATGTAAGTTACTGCAGTCGTCCAAATTAAATTTCGGAAAATTGCTTCTGTAATCTTTATCTAACGCTGTATTTGGAAAACGGCAGGTGATAAGATTTCATACTCAAAAAACTACTCAGACAACTTTGTGAAAGCCCGAAAGTGAGTCAAATTCGGACACCAGCATTTTGCAGAACAGCGTTTTGTGGTCCTGATACTGCAACAGCCAATCACGCGCAATTTTGGTTTTATTGATTTTATTCCGGTAATTTCGATGTCAAAAACACACCATGCTCTGAAGGGCCAATTGTCGAAAATGTCAATAAAATAATAGAAATCTTCCTGTCACACTATTTCGATTGTCCAGGAACTAAACGCTGTACAAAACTCCGTTTGAAACCACGTAAATAGGTATGGATACAAAAAGGAACCCTATAATATAGGGTTCCTATATATTATATAGGTGCCACACGAGTTACCACAAAAATATCTCATGGACCGAACAACCATCCGCAAATCACTACTGAATCGGCTCATTTCTGAATCGTATTGTGACTCACGCTGACGTCAAGTGAAAATAGTCATGATCGAATCACGGTAAGCCGCCCCAAAAGATGTGCAGACTAGAATTGACTGTCATTAGAGTTTTACTGTATATTTGGTTGTATTGATAGGGAATCACGCACTATCATCTGCTCCTCTAAGCTTAAATTCTAAATTCAAACCTGTATTGTCAACAAATGGACCGTCTAAAGGAAGCCATATACTTGAAACGGTCAGCTGTAGCCAGTAGAGGAGGAATTGAATACTATCAGGACAACGTCAGACCACATCCATCAATAATGACTAACCATAAGCTTCATTAACTTCGTTGGGAGGCTTTTTCGTATTCACCCTCTATGCCGGGCATGGTACCAAACGATTACCACCTGTCCTTGTATATGACAAATCAACTTTTAAATTTTTTTGCTAATATGGACGAGAATTTCTATGAGAGTGACATAATTGAATTACCTTCAAAACGAATACAAGATAGTGAATAAAATAGTGAATATAAACGGCATATAAAAGGATACAAATCAAGCCTTCTATGTCAAGCAAAACTAATAAAATTCTATTCATTACAATCTATATGAGTACTTCTAATAGACAAGATTTTCTTTTATTCTAAATAAAAGTTAGTATGTTAAACTTTTACTTTTTTTTCAAACATCCATTACCCTCACACCTCCTTTAAGCACTCCTCTCAACCATCACATTTACTATGTTCTTGTTTCTTCTTTTTACTCCCATCTTCTGGGAGAGATATGCACACCAATTATGTTCCCCTAACATAGCTGGTTTCCAAATATGAACACAGTTGAAAATTGGGCTTTGTATTCGCTCCCCCACCACGATCATTATTATTACATTTCGGTCAACACCCTTTACAGCACTAAAGTGAGAGATTTTTTTTTCTTCGTGTGATAGCCTATCTCTCTTTATGTCGCCCTCTCTCTTGTTATCTATATTCTACTGCATTTCAACAACAACAGCAACCACTTCCCACTTCCCAGTCGTAACGGAGTAAACGAAGCAGCTGCAGTTCTGTTTCCTAGCAGAGCAGTGTTTTATGGCACTTCCCGGAAGTGCTCACATTAAAAATTGTCATTAGTAAATGTTATGCTGTTATCAGCGCCATTCACTTGTGACTATTACAACTATTATAGGGAAGTGATTGTCCTGCAAGTTTTGTTCTTGGCGTTTCTTTCAGCCTTCCTACTTTTTTGTCTGTTTCACACTATGGTTTCACATCTTAAGCTTTCACTGAAGAAATATGTGTTTGCAGGTTTGTGTGCTGCATTCCACTGACTGCAATTTCGTTTGCTATTTTGCTCGGTTTTTGTTGTGGTGGTATTGTTTTTTTTTTTTTTTGGTGGGGAAAACTGTTAAAATTTCGTACAATAGCGTGTAATTTGCTCACTTTCAAATGTACATGCCAGATTTTTTTTCTTGGCGTTATACTGAGTTTGTTCTGAACCGTTTTTTTTTTTTTTTTTTTTTTTGTTTGGCTCTTTCAGTCCCAAAGTTGATGGCAATTCCTTGTTGTTCGACTTTGTTGTCTAGCATTTGCACAATGGGTGATTGTGCATGAATAAAGTGTGCAAGAATAAAGTTCATATTATTTTCTATATTTCGTATTTTTTCCTTATTTTTCGTGGTCTTAACGGCCATAGCTGCTGTTATATTTTGAGATTTTACAGTCAAGCAAATCGATAAAGCTTCCCTCAGTGGTGTCATTTAATATAGCAGTCTTCAGCGTCTTTCATCTAATGTGTAATTGAATATAGTATTTTCGGCACTTGACTCACATATACCAGAGTACTTCAAAATTGGCTTTAAAAAGAGTAGTATAGGCATAGTCCTCCGCATTATGGCATTACTTATTTGCCACAGAAATACTTTCATTCAAAATCTAATCTGATATTCTGATATGGAATCTGTATAGATAAATACCAACTGCCGTATGCACGTTACATGATAACGTGAGTACAGCCCTACCGGTTTCCTTTGTTGTGTTCGTGACTGCCAGCACAAAATTTTGGAAAATCCGCCGAAATATCATGAAAATTCCGAAAATCCAAAAGCTGATATTGCTTATTGTTTTTCTGAATAGTTTTTCAAAGAGAAAAATTAAAAAAACTTGGATAAAAAAAGATCGAAATATTCGGAAGGCATGAGAAAAAAACAATTTTTTCTTTTTACTTAAGATTGTGGAAATGTCAAGTTCCCATTGAAATTCAAACAATTCGTAATCTTGATGAAATTTTTCGAAAATAGTCCACCACAAAATAATAGCCTCGTTATTAACATAACAGTGAGGCCATTTGTAATGTTCAGTTGGACGGTTCTGCTATGACAAATTTTCAAAACAATATCACATTCCCCAATGTCAATTAACATCGCAATAATAAGACGTTTCGACTTGAAAAGCCAGGCTTATCTTGGTAAAATTACTACGATTGATATTGTCATCAAAGGAAGAAAGCGTTTTTGAGTTAAACGACTTTCACGATAATAAAGCTGTCTTCGATAGCCCGATACGGCAAAAACTGTATGAGGTCAAGTCCGAGTTTGGATTTCCTGCGAAGCTTATACCAGTACGTCTTTATAGGATGACGCTGACTGACACGAAGTCTTTAATGAAGATAGGCAAAAATCTTAGCGAGCCTTTTTACACCAAACGAGGATTTCGGCTGGGCGACAGTATATCGAGCGACCTCTTCAACATATTGTTGGAGATAATCATGAGGAAAGCTGCAGTTAACACGACTGATCCTATCTTTAATAAAAGCCATTTGTTACTCGCATATGCAGATGCGATGCGAGATTATAGGCAGAAAACTGCCAGATGATACTGCAGCCCTCTCAAGCATCGAGAAGGAAACAGCGACAATGTGTGTTGTAGTAAACGAGGACAAAACAAAGCTATCAGTTTCAACGAACAAAGAGTCTACTCGTTTCGGACGCTGTGAGAAAGTTGACAACTATAATTTTGAGGTGGTGGAAGAATTCATCTCCCTCGGTTCCGCTATATACAAAACGAATAATGTCAGCTTGGAGATAATGAGGAGAGTATTTCATGCTAACAGGCATCCCTATGGGCTTAGCAAGTGATTCAATGGTAAAACCCTCTCTCGACAAACAGAAATCCGACTGTACAGGACGTTGGTTCTACCTGTCTTGTTATATGGCGCAGAATCCTGCGTTATGGCATAAGCGAATGAGTCAGTACTGATAGTTTTCGAGGTGAAAATATTCCTGAAAATATATGGACCCATCATTGTTAACGGAGAGTTACCGGCGTCGCATAAACAATAAGCTGTGTGAGTTATTTACCGAAATCGACGTGGTCAAATGCATTAATATACCTATACAGCGTTTGTGTTGGCTGGGTCATGAAGTGCGGATGGACTCAAATGCCCCGGGACGGAAAGTTTTCAATAACGTACTCGAAGGACGGCGCAGAAAAGGGCGGCCAAAACTTCGTTGGAAAGATTAGGCTTTTGAAGTACTATCGAGATTTGGAGTGACGAATTGAAGGAGAAGTGCAGAAGATCGTTGAGTTTGGAATTATTCTCTAAGGGCGGCGTACAATAGATAAGATATGTCTGTTCCAGTCGCCACCATAGAAGCAGAAGACTTTCGTATAAAAGGCAACCATTTCACAATTTCCAATGTTGGTTTTGAGTACTCTAGATATGAACCTTCTTTTAGAAGCAGTCGGGTTATTTCACGTTCATAAAATGTTAAATATATTTAGGGGATCACCAATATATAGTAGTATTTCGATGTGTTCTCATTATAAAAGTAAAAATACAGAATTGCTGACAGAAAATTATATTGTGTTATGTGCACAACCAAGTTCTCGCGGTTTTTTTTTTATAAAAATGCAACCTTATTATGAAAACTTGTTTACGAATGATTCATTGAAAATATTGTCCATCGCTAGCTACTATTTTTTCCCATCTTGCGGGCAAAGCTCGAATTTCGTCATGCTAAAACTGTTCACCATTTGAAGCTATCCCCGTATCTGGCCATCCCTTGATGTCGTCATATAAGTGGAACTGCTGGTCAGTCAGATCGTGTGCCATCGAACGGAGCAAGTGAAAGTCGGACGGCAAATAGAAAATATTGCAGATGAGGTAAGACTTCCCATTTTAGTGTTTTCAGGTAATTTTAACGGACCTGGCCACGTGATTGCGAGCATTATCGTGCTGGAGAATCAATTTTTCGAGCCTTTCCGCGTATTGTGGGTGTTTCTAGCGCAGAGCTCGACTCAATCGCATTGATTGAATTCGATACCGATCCTTAGTTATGATTTCGCTTAGTTTCAACAGCTCGTAATAAATAAGACCGATCTGATTCCACAAAGTGCAGGACTTAACCTTCGTAGCGCGAATATTTGGTCAAGAGGACGAACTAGAAGCATGACCAGGCAGCCCAAATGACTTTCTTTTCTTTTTATTTCTGTAGTGAATCCATTTTTTATCACCCATTACAACACGGTGAAGAACACTCTTCCTTTTTTGTCGCTGAAGCAATTGTTCATAGACGAAAAGAATGACGCTCACCGTCCCTTGGCTCCAACTCATAAGGAATCCAAGTTAGTTGCTTTTGAGTCACTCCCAACGCAAGCAATCGCTTGGAAATGGCTTGGCGGATAACCCCTAATACTGAAGCAAGCTCTACCTGCGTCAAAGGAAAATTACCATTGTGTCGTGTCCTAAGCTTGTCTCATGGCATTTAGGTTATGGCAGAATCGATTAGCTCTTACGACTTGCGCCATCTATCGTCAAATAACGGAAACTTTGTTGTGCACCTAATACATATATCAACAGCATTGCTCCATAATGTTATAGTCTCCATTTATAACTTCCAGCCATTGTGCATCGTTGCCTACGGTATGTTTCTTCTAAAGACTTTTAGTTTTTTAGGGATAATATGTGCTTTTTTTTTTTTTTTTTTTTTCTTGACGCTCTTCCCTATTCTCCTCCAACATCTTCTTTTAAGCTATGTGGTTTTAATGGTTTTTCGTTAGCAATTTTTAAGATTGTTTATTTCACTTTTAGTTGGTGTAGCTGCTAACTCCTTTTCTTTCCTTATTTTTCTCATTTGCTCTACAGCTATTTTCACTATTACATTTCGGTTCTATACAACTGGGATTCAGAGTATACAGTGTTATATGTTTGTATACAAACGTATATGTTCTAAAGTCTGCCAGTGTGTTGCTTCTGTTGGTTGTAGTTTCAATTTTGTACAATCTTTCTTTTTCCACGAACGAAAGTGGTTTTTCTTCAGTGAGTTATTAGCCACTCGTCGTTTTTAGTAGGGCACCAATGTTTTTCCAGGTAGAAAATTGAACAAAATTACTTTTCGGAGAAAATTATTATTATTTTTTTTTTTTTTTGTGGTCACTTTTATTTGGTCACTTTCAGTCCTTGCCATGGGGTTTTATCTGAAGAAAAAAAATGAAAACGTAGTAAACATTAGAATGGGATATTAAGCCAAAGCAGTAGTAAATGTTTAAGGTGCAGATATTTGGAACAGTAGATTTGTCTATTTTAACAGTAGCTAAAGACTAATGCATTTTCAAAACTTTTATACGAGAGAGAGTTAATAATTTTATATATAAATATTTTACGCATTACTTAATATTATTATAGGCACTCTTATATACATACCTACATATTATATTTCTGCATCAAATATGGACAGACATTCGCATGTGTGTATATGTAATTGAACGTGTTATTAATTATAGGCAAAGTAATTACGAACATATTTATACCACCATACAATTATGGAAAATTCTCTGCTTTTCTTTCTTTCTGATCTTTGTAATTTTAGTTGATGTACGAGGGCTGTGTGGTATCTGTGTATGGAATAAAGGAGCAAATGTTAATTCACGATACCTTTTTTTGACTGAATCAACAATATGCTAACCCAATTCAGATTGTAGACTACGAAATGTAATGCATTTTTCTGAAATCAAAGAGTATGATATATAAAAAATTAAGACCTGTAGTAGTTAGTCCTGCTTAGAAGTGGCCAATACTTAACTAATCGAATCTTCAAACTGCCACGCGCCCAGGGCAATTCACACGAAATATTAATTGACACGTACAAGCTTATCGTCGATTATATTAAGCTGCCTCTGTCAACCCTATTAGACAAAAATTATTGGAAGCGTTGGCTGAACTTGATATCCTTGCACAGTTGAAATGTCTATTGGGAAAGCCACTGGTTAACACTAAGTCCTCACTAACGGTAAGTGGATTCCAATGGACCTCTTTGCAGCAAAAGCGGTCTTACACAGGATAAAAAATCAATCATGAAATGGGTGCTACCTATTTACGGAGACAATGATGAAGATAGCTGCAGTAAACAATATTATTTGGAATTTCAAATCAGCTAATATTTTCCTTATTTTAAGTAGATTTCTTTTCCAACTCCAATTGTTTTTTGCCCCAGAATTAATAAAAATTTTAAAAATAATTGTTATTTTTTTTTAAATATTTTTTCTTTTGCAGAAAGCTCTCCTTTTCAATTTAGAATGATGTACACGAATAATTTTTATTTTAATTTTATTTTGGATTGACGTTCAATTTCACCAGGCATCAATTCATATGGAATCTAATTTTCTTTAATTTGAATCACCCGCAATGATTTTAAATTATTTAAACCTGCCCGTTGAGTCACTCCTAATGCAATTGTAAGTTCTTCCCGCGGTTGACATGAACCCTACTTCATTAATGGTTTAAATTCCTCGTCTTTGTACACTTTCCGTTTGCCTCTACATTCTTTGTCTTCGAGGCCAAACTCTTTCGCAACAACTCACGATAACTTTTCTCACTTAGGACCATTGCTGTAGCAATAAAATCCCTCTGAAAGTGGCTACAGTCCCCGCCCGCAGCAACTTTCTTGCTACGTCTATGTTTAAGACAGCCTTGCCATGTGTTTCTATGAAAAATTGATGCCCTTCACCCACAAATCTCAACGTTCTGGCACAAAAACGATATGTGGATATTTAATTATTAACATTTCACAATTAAGGTGTTACAATAGAATAGATAGATAGATAGAATAGACAGATAGATAGAATAGATAGAATTTTACATCTGCAAATTTCAATCAAAACTCACTGATAAGTTCATTTTTTGTAAAATGGTAAAATCTTATTTCAACATCCAAAATCAAATGATGAATTCCTACAAGGAAGGATACGTGATGCTGATATTTCGTCATTAATTTTTCACAACTAAGGTGTTGCAATACAAAGTTTTCCAATCAAATTTCAAGCATTACTTACTGTTTAGTTCATTTTTCGTAAAACGGCAAAATCTTATTTGAACATCCAAAATAAAATGATCAATTCCCACAAGGAAAACAAGGCTAATTGTATATATACAACATATGGTTTCACAGCATTTCTGACACACCCTCTTATCTGGCAATGAATCGCTACAACGTCCACGTACTACGAACCGCTAAGGTCTTAAGGGGACGAAATCAGCCTAGCAGATAAAAACTTAGCCACACAAGAGCTAGATACACTTTTGACCAGGCCAAACTTATGGCATTTGTCAAACTTTACACCTGTTCACTGATATTTTTTGTAAGATTTACCGTTATGCTAATAAGTTTAACTTTGTATTGGTATTTATCTTGATTCAACTTCTCATATGTGGATTATATTCTGTACTTTGCTATGGTTTAAAATCATAATCTAAAGTTCTTAAAGCGAAAATGTTTCCCCCGCTAATGTAACAAACTATCATATAAATATTTTCAAGTTTTTTGCATCTTTGTAACAAAAATAAGATAACAGAAACACAAATATACAAATTTTGAACAATTTAGTAGCAGCTATCTGTTTATGAGTTCGAATAACTTTAAAGTCTTAAATGATAATACTCATCGAAAATTTGACACATTAACGTTTGTCAGAATAGGGGCTCGGAATGAAAATGGGGCACATTACCGCATCCATTCTGGTAACTTTTGCAGCAACACAAATTGATTGATTTTTTGAAATTCTAAAAATCCTCTGTAATTTCTATTTAGTTAGCTATAAAAGTCCAGATTTTTATTCATTATTTTGTTTTACGATTATCTACAATATAGAAGAAAAAT
>JAHXMU010000052.1:245588-301712 GCA_019455685.1 Philornis downsi | reverse complement strand
TTATTCATTATTTTGTTTTACGATTATCTACAATATAGAAGAAAAATTGATCAATTAACCAAGCTCCTTCAGTTATTTCCCATATAAATATCTGCTTTAAATCTTGTATTTTTACCTCCATATCTTTCAATCGATTGTAAAGGGTGTCCCTAAAAGAATGCAAGATTTAAATTTGGCGCCATTCGAAGTGTCAATATTTGACATTTAAACAATTGTTATTGTTTGCTAGTAGAAGGTACGAAGTTAGCAAAAATGGAGCGCTACACGAATGAACAACGCATTCTCATTGTGAAATTGTTTTGCCAAAATGGTGAAAGTTTTGTGGCTACAGTTCGCAAATTGTGATCAATTTGTGGCCACAATAATGCTCTAAAAGAGTCAACTGTAAAGAGATTAATGGATAAATTTGTCAAAACTGGGTCTGTTAATGATGTAAAGACAACATCGCGCCTTCGACCAGGTCGATCGACCGAAAATGTCGCAGCTGTACGTGATGATGTCGCTCAAACTCCATCCACCTCAATTCGACACCGAGCTCAGCAAATTAGTGTCTCCAAATCCACTATGCAGCGAATTTTGACGAAAGATTTGCATCTTCATATATATAAAGTTCAATTGACTCAGGAACTGAAGTCAGCTAACCATGGACAGCGAAGGGAGTTCGTTAATTGAGTATTGTAGAGACAACATGAAAACGCTGATTTTGCCGATAAAATCATCTTCAGTGACGAGGCCCAATTCCATCTTGATGGCTTCGTCAGTAGGCTGAATTGTCGCATTTGGGGTGAGAAAAATCCTCGAGTGATTCACGAGAAGCAAATGCATCCTCAACGTGTCACTGTGTGGTGTGGATTTTGGGCTGGAGGAATCATTGGATCTTTTTTTATGAAAATGAGGCGTGTCAAGCGCAAACAGTCAATGGTGTTCGGTATCGTGAAATGATAACCAGTTTTTTCGTGCCTAGAATTGAAGAAATTAATGTGGAGGACATGTGGTTTCAACAAGACGCCACCATATGTTATACAGCCAAAGAAACAATTCAATTGCTGCATCAGTCGTTTGCGCTTTTCGTTCTTGTTGGGACATCCTTTACAACATACGACCAAATTTGCCATAGGTTTCATAATCTATGTTTCGAGAATGAAAATGGGAGGCGCTTATTTTGTTACGTCCCATATAAACTATTTGATTTGTTGAAATTTTATTTTCCACTGATATCTCTGATTTGAAGCTTAAGGTTGCTTAAATTCTCATCAATTATATAATACTGCTTTATAAAACTACGAAAAACGTGAAAATGTTGGCAGAATGGCAACTACCTTTTCCTATACAAATTATCGATACACTCTTATATTCCTATATTCGTGACTTTCATTCAATTGGACAATATTTATTATAATTGAGCTCTTATCAGACGTTTAATACTGTGAACAAAATTGAACTATCAGGCCCTTCGGTGTATCACATATACTAATTGTTCCGATTTAACTAAAATTAATCTTTCTGCATTTCCCAAACAGAGGACTTCAAAAAGTTAACATTTTTTATTCAAAGTATTTTTTGCAACAACGCAAGAGAACGTGCCGGACGGGACGGGTGAAGGTATATGTAATTCAGTTCACCTGACTGAGGTTTCGTATTCAATATCGACTGCTCAAACATTTTGTAATATCATAATATTTTGTAGATCCACAGTGATAAATTTGAATAGTAACTCTTTAATATATAGGAGTCCTAATTTCAGAATCTTAGAGTCAGTTCACGTGACTGAAATTTTATTTGTATTCAATATCAATGGGTCAATTATTTTGTAATATCAATATATTTCGTAAACCTGCAATAATAAATTTGAATAACTTTAGTAACGCTTTAATGTATAGGAGTCCTAATTCCAAAATCATAGAGTATCGAAAATTTGCTAAATAAATTAAGATGAAAAACTTTACTTTAACGTTTCCTTTGATGCATTCATTTCTTTATTTCTTTCAAGGTCTGCAATCATACAACCCTCATAGTTCTCGTTCAACTTGTTCAACAACTATACGTAATGTTCACATGTTCGTCATTGTTAACAGTTTTTCATGTGCAATATGTGATTATGACAGTAACCTCTATGATGACATACACACATATTTATTCTTATATATATATATATGTTTATATATATATATATATACATAAATTGTTAATTTGTTTCCATTCCCCGATGTTGTTATTACATATTGAAAATGGCACACATATAGAATTTCAACATTAATGCGTTTAATGTGTCTGAGTAGAAGTGAAAGACTACGAGGGTACAGTAGAGAACACAATTCGAAAGTATCCTATGCGGGAAGGTAAACATAGGGGACTTACAGCACCGTACAACAATATGCTTCTAAAAGTATGTTCTGACATAAAAATCGAACTTTGTTTTCAAGTTTAGATTCTTCTTTTTTGGTAGATCTCTAAAACGTAGTGCCTTTTGTAGTAACATCCTAATTTTTAGAATTGAATGCAAAGCGGATAGCAAAAATCTAAATTTTAATATATATATATTTTCAATATTTTCAAACCTTCTTTACAAAGATAAACATTTATTGCTATCTCTTTGTTCAATTGTTGTTCATAAATACCGGAGAAAGTTGAATTTCGGTAAATCTGTTAATCTACAAGAGAGCTTTCAGGGTAGATGTGACAATGGAGTATTTTATTTTATTTTATTTTATTTATTCTCAGACATAATTTTGTCCAATACTTGATAGTTGCAAATTTGGATTACTTTTGGTGGAACTGAAACAGTGATATGAACCACAATACAAAACAAATTCCCTTTCATCCCAGGAATAAGATATGAGAGAGCTTCTCAGGTACAGTGAGTTCACATACATTTGATTGTTAAGCCCATTCAACGGTACCTGCAATTTAACGACGATTTCGAACGTTACAGTTTGAGAAGCATTCACCAGTCTTGTCGATTACTCGATCACTCAAAGTGTTCGTTAGTCACATCGGGGTGACTGCCGCTCAAATAATGACACTTGACTCTAGACGGAGTTGAACCTACGACAATGCGAACGATAGTCGCATGCGCTAACTATCGCGCCACGAATCCATGAATCCGCCTTGAATCAAAGAACATTAAATCATCGTCCACAACGATTGGCTCTAATTTCGAATATAGAAATTCAGAGTACGACCCTCTAATATTAATGAATTATTGATTAAATCATAGTTTCAGCGAGTAGAAGAAGTATATGAAAATAACACATCGTCACCTGAAATCCTCGAGAGCTCAATCATAATTTCTTATTTTTAAAGGAAGTGAAAAACATTAACAAGTTAAATGTAAATTATTTGCAAATGACATTTTTTTTCATTATCTTTATTAGTGGCCTGTTTATTTCTGTACAAATATATATTTCTAGTACATTTTGTTATGTTGTATTAATCAGATCCCAATAATTTAGACATTCATGAAGCCTCGGGCACTCTTAAGAGCAAAATGATAACGGAAAAGCCACTAAATAGAATTTTGGCAAATATTGGAATACCTATAACAAAATTTTGAAAAATATAGACTACTAATAATAATAAATAATTGCCGATAGAAAAATCAGAAATAAACCAGTACAGAAACTTCAGCCAGATGAACTGACTTACATATACCCAACCCAACTTCAAACAACGTACTTTTGTGCTGCTGAGCGGTGCCAGAAGGGGCATGGTAAATTCCTTCGTTCCTATTAAATGATATATACTTTCATTCAAATGCCCTAAATTAAAGCACAATAGAAGAATGAAAATTTTTTTTTCTAGTCCTCCATTTGGGGCAAGTAGAGAAACCAGCGATTTTTGCTAAATCGCCTAATTTGTATGTCTGGTACCATAAAGAGCGTAGCAGTTCAATTCTTCTTTATTCTTAGTACCAAATACGTGATGCGAGTTTAGCTATACTGACTACAGCGCAATAGAATGGAAGATAGAAATCCAGGACTATAAAAGTTGAATAAGGTAATTTGTACGGACGATACCAAAGAGGGCGTGGTCATTCCGTCAATTTTTTTTCACATACATATTTCCCAGTATTATAAAGATATAATTAACGGGAATTTTAGTATCTTCGAGCTAAGAACTAGGGATTACAGTGAAAAACGCAATTTCAATAAATCGAACAATTTGTATGAAAAGTGTGCACCTAAGTTCCCGCTGTTTGTCAATAGATGGCGCCAGCCGTAAGTGCTAGTCAATTCTGTCATAACCTAAACGTCATGATCTAAGCTCAGACATGTGGTAAACATACCGCCTCGACACAATAGTGATTTTCCTTTGACGTCATATTCTTTTGGTTGTGTGAATATGTATGATTTTGTGTCAAATAATCCTCATATGCGGGAAGTATCAATTTCTTCGCTTTAATAGAAGAAACCGGCTGCTAAAGTTCATCGAGAGCTTCAGAACCTTTACGGAGATGCTGCTCTAAGTGAAACAACGTGTCGAGATTGGTTCCGTCGCTTTAAAGATGGTGATTTTGATGTTGACGACCATTCGCCTGAAAGAAGACAAAAAACCTTCGAAGACACTGAATTGACGGCATTGCTTGGAGGGGATCCGCGTCAAACGCAAGTAGAGCTTGCTTTAGTACTAGGAGTTACCCTTCATTTTCAAGCGATTGCATGCGTTGGGAATGATTCAAAAGCATGGAATTTGGGTTCCTTATGAGTTGAAGCCAAGAGACGTTGAGCGTCGTCTTTTCGCCTATGAACAACTGCTTCAGTGGCAAAAAAGGAATGGTTTTCTTCATCATATTGCAACGGATGATAAAAAAAATAGATTTGTTACAGTTATCCAAAGAAAAGAAAATCATGGAGGCTGTCCTGTCATGCTTCTACGTCATCGCCTCGCCCAAATGTTCACGCTGAGAAGGTTATGCTCTGTATTTAGTTGGACCTTGTCGGTGCTATTTATTACGAGCTGTTAAAAACAAGCGAAACCATTACTGGGGATCAGTATCTAGTTCAACTAATGCGATTGAGCCGATCTCTGCACGAGAAATGCCCACAATACGCGGATAGGCGAGAAAAAGGGATTCCTCAACATGACAACCTAAAACCTATCTGAAAACGCTGAAATGGCAAGTCTTACCCCATCCGCCATATTCTTCAAATATTGCACTTGTTCCGTTCGATAGCGCTCGGTCTGGCTGACCAGCAGTTCCACTCATATGACGACATTAAGGAATGGCTGTATTCGTGGATAACCCCAAAAGATGAACAGTTTTACCATGACAGAATTCGAACTTAGCCATAAAAATGGAAAAAAGTAGTAGCTAGCGATGGGTAATACTTTCAATGAATCAGTTGTAACCATGTTTTCAAAATAAAGTTGCATTTTCATGAAAATAACAGCTAGAACTTAGTTCCGCACTTAATACCAGAGGAGGCGTGGCAATACCGCTATTTTTGTTCTCAGAACGAGGATAACCAAACTTATAATATGTAGAAAATTTGGTCGAATTTGTTATAATCGATTGAAAGATAGGAATATATGTATTAAATCAGACTTTTATGTGGGATGTGTGGTAACTTGACCGACTATTATCAGACAGTATAAAGAATTGTAACGCAATGCAATGGATAAAAAAGACCTGGATTACAACAGCCTACTGACTACAAATTGAATTTCCTAATATTGTCATCTTACATGGGCGGTACCGTCTTCATTTTGAAAGCTAGTTTGGCAACCGCTCAGGATGTGTTAAATTTGACCGCATTTACTGCAACCGATTGAAAGATATGAAGCCTAGTGCAAACGTATTAAATCGGGTGGGGTTAATTGCTCAATTTTTTTTTTTTTAATTTTGAAAAGAATTATAAAACAATGCAGCAGACTTTAATTTGGATTTACTGTGGAGTTACAGGAAGGAAATTGAATTTCACAGAATTGGTTATTTGTGTAGAAGGTAGCAGAAAGATAGATCAATTTTTTTTTAATGTTAACACGATTTATGAAATAAAGCAACATACGCTAATTTGGGTTTATTGTGGCTTACGGACAAGGAGTTACCGGGAGGAAATTGAATTTAAAAAAAAACCGACCAATTTTTATAGAAGGCAACGAAATGGGTGGGCCGATATAGCGAACTTATAGCTATGATGTGGGAAAATATTAGGACAGTCAAGTTTTAAAAAATTTCATAAAAATGTACAACAATTATCAGACACACAGACAGACATCGCTTACTGGACTAAAAAGGCCATTAAATGTATTTGGTAAAAATTTACTTGATACTTTAAACGCATCTGGGTGTTAAATTTTCGCCATATCTAATGATATATATTTCCATTAGCCCGGTAGAAGGTGTATATATATATAGCATGTAATACTGAATGCTTTAAAGATCTACGCAATTGTCGATTAGTAACATAATTTCTGCTAAAGTTACTCAATTATTCTTGATTTCAATTTTGTCATTAATTATTTATCGAATAAATAAAAATCCTGATTCTATGGCTATTCTATTAGATTCCTCCATTGAAAATTGCTATATAAAAAAACGTTTTTACTGTAGCCTCCTTTTGAAACTGGTTCATAAATATATGCATGCGGGTATTTATTTCAAAATTGTGCATTGGTGATTTTCATATCATATTCCAGGAGTAAGTTTATTATAATTTCAGTGCAATTAATTAACGTGTTGGCAACTTTAATATTGTTGTTGTTTAAATGAATGATTATGCTGCTACTGCTGCTGCTGCTGTTGCTGATGCTGCTCCTGATATCGATGATACTGTAAGTACTTCCACTTATATAGTTGGTCCTGCTTTAGTTGTATCCTTTTCAACACATTCATAGACTGACGCTGATCTACTTTGTGTACGTGTTCATATTCACATATACATACATATTTTGTTTGTTTATAGTATTCAAACATTGAATTTCACTCTTTTTTTCCACCTTAAATACTCGTTCATATTCAGTACATACTTAGCTTTGTATACAATGGCCGGAGTATCACTTTGTATGTTAAACATAAGTGCAGATGTGTATTCCAGTCCTTTTTTTCTGTTTAATAATGAAAATTACCACTTTTCATAACAGTTGGCAGGTCGAAATTAAAAATACATTAAGGACTTTTTTTTTTTTTTTTTTTGTGCTGTCATCCCTCCTCGTTGCGTATATACTCGTATATGGAAATGAGCGTTGGCTGTACATGCTTGAATTAAATATACATTTTCATAAATGATTAAATAAGAAACCGACCGAGCACATTATATTACATTTAGAGCAGCAGAATCGACTGCGATACTTGCAATTTGAAATAATTGAGAAGATATTGATTGATGTGAGATTGGGGAAACACGGCAGTAACCTTATATTTATATTGACAATTGAACAGACATTTACTGAATTAAATTGTACTTTTCAGTGGCAAGAAGTGGCGCCACTATATTAATGGGAAAACATAATCCATTGGGAGGTGGTATTAAAATACAATGCAAGTAAAGAATTTGCTGCCATTAAATTTGCTTGTATTCTCTGTCCTGGTTCGTATAATTAATTCCATTTAATTTTCTTTAATATCACATTACTTAAGTCCTATGTGTATGCGGGTACAGTAAAGGAGGAAAAGGTCATGTGTTAGCCACGTTGACGGGTTTAAAGCATTCGATAGAAGGCGCTGCTATATATTGTATGTGCAGAAAGCCTGAACACACCCGTATGTGATTGATCTTATTCAACTGTCCAGTACTATCAACGACAAGCCCTACTGCCTTCCTTTGTTATTATTATTATAACTTCACCCGGAGGAATGAAGACGTATATCATTTGA
The DNA here is from genome assembly GCA_019455685.1 of Philornis downsi. Taxonomy (NCBI): domain Eukaryota; kingdom Metazoa; phylum Arthropoda; class Insecta; order Diptera; family Muscidae; genus Philornis; species Philornis downsi. Next base: position 293,896 of record JAHXMU010000052.1, on the reverse strand, counting down.
TACGTTTAAAATGATCACCTTTTCATCGACCTTTTCTTGACTCACATTTTGTATTGTACAGCAAAAATTGGATAGGTCGTTCATCAATAATGTCTAGACTGTTCAGACGACATTAAAGCTTACATTCATCGGATTCTGAAAACAGTGACATGATTCTCGCCTTAAAAGTTCCATGCCTGTTTCCAATTGGTGCACTATGCAAGAGGTCGCTAACAAGATCTAGTGTTGCTGATTTAATATTGGCTACCAGTTGACGAAATTTTGTTTCGTTTGATATAAAGCGTTGTAAACTGAAGATTGTTTTCACCTGAAAATATCAAGCCTTTAGATTCTTGTGACAAAAAGGATGGCATTTGGTTACATATGTTGTGTTGATTTATAGATACGGAGTTTCTTCGTCCATTAAATTAGGCGCTGGACGTCTTAATACAGATGGTGGCGTTCGTGGAGGAATGTGAAGGATTATCTATTTCCAAATGCAAAAATCTCCGCCTCCGCACATTAAAGAATCTAAAAGTGCCATTATATTCAATAAATCGTTTAATCAATTATGAAGTCACGACAGAACCAATTGGTGTACAATCCAAAAAGTCGCTAACAAGATGTAGTGTTCCAGGGTCAACATTGGTTGCAGGTGTAGTATTCATTGGTAGAGAAGGAGTTTATTCGGCCATCAAATTAGGCGCTGAAAGTCTTGACACAGATGGTTGCGTTCGTGGAGGAAAGTCAAGGATTATCTCTTCCCAAATGCAAGAATCTCCGTCTCCGCACATTGAAGAATGGAAAAGAGCCATTATATTCAATAAATCATTTAATCAGTTATGAAGTCACGACAGAACGCAGATATTTAGAATTATAAAAAAAATCTTTATTTAAAAGAAATATTAAAATATCACCAGACTGTGTGCAAAAAATTAGTAACATGCAATGAAATATTTTGGCAAGAAGAAACTTAAAAAATTACGCAAAAGCAAACATGATTAAAGTGAAAAAAGGGAGGAAGTATTTAAAATAAAAAAAGGTATCCTTTGAGTTTTGTTCATTGTCCAAAGTCGATTGATATTTTTCCATTTGCCCTGGCTAACTATCAAATAAAACCATGTCGACAGGATGAAAAATCCTAATACGTAGACTTTACTAACTCAAATAATTGCCAGTTCTATTACATTATATTTATTAAAATTTGAGAAATCGGCCGGTCATTACTGTCATGCACACAAATTTCTGATTTAGGAAAAATCATTCGTTTCTCCATTTCTAAATGGAAAACTCTATTAAGTTACAATTTGACTTCTTTCGTTTTACCTTAATTCAGTCATTTTTTGCGGAAGATTTAGCGATTCACTACGCCACCTCTGGCACCCCACACCCTTTTGTTCTGAAGGGTAAGGATAACTTTTAGCTGTATGTAAGCCAGTTCGCCTTACTTTCGATGATTTCAAGCTCTGATTAGTGTGGATTTATACCATACCTTTGATTTCTTATGTCACCTGACTGTAAGATGTTTAATGAACTAGAAACTGTCGATAATGTCTGACTACATGATTACTAAATTTGGTATGAAAAAGATTGATTTTTTAATGAATAGAATATCACACCACAATATCTTTCTGCACGTAGTATTCGTGCAGGTCCATGAAATACATTAAAGGCCACAAGTGCCTGGCCATCGTCGTCCTGTATAGCCTTCCGTTGACTGTAATGGCGTCGCAATACATCGTTGAATAGAGTAACAGCTTTGCAATATTCTCTGATATAGATCAAGCGTATTTGTACTAATTTCAATTGTCCGAAATTCTAGGCAGCGATATAACTAATAAAAATTATTATTATTATTATTATTTTTGCTTCAAATCTCTGTTTCGGCCATCAATGAAGCGAATTTGAGTAAATCTCTTTATTCGAATATTTTTTTTTTAAATCTGAAAATTTTATTGAAAAACTGTGAGTTGTTCAAGCTAGGCGCCACCCAACGAGCACACAGCCTTTGCATATGATAAGGTGTGATAAGATGATAGATAATATGTTTAACACACAGTCTTATTAGATGTTTACGATTTCAACTATATCCTGCATATTCAATTTTTAACGCCAAACATACGTATTGGGGCTCTCGTCTTATTACTCCTAAAGGCCGAACGTTGTTCAATGTTATTTCGGAAATGGGCTTGGATGCCATAGCGAGTGGGGAGCCAACATACTGGCCCACAGATAGACAAAAGGTTCCAGATGTGATAGACTTTGGAATCACTAAAAATATACCCAGAGACTTGGTCGAAGTGGAAGCTTCTCTGGATCTGTCTTCCGATCACTTGTTACAATATGTAACACTCAAAGAAGCGATTTATACGGATCAAATGTGAAAATGGTTAATCATGTAAACTGGCTAAAATTTAAGAAATATCTCAGTACCCACTGCACAGAAATCATCCAGCTAAGAACACCGGAGGATGTAGAATTAAACATTTGCAAATTTAATAATAATATAAAAGAAGCTGTCATACACGCAACTACCGCTTATCAGCAGATTAGATTTATTAAGGTTTATTCTGCTGATATCGAACATCTTGTTTGTGAAAAAAGAAGAGCCAGAAGAGAGTGGCAACAGTATAGATCTCCACAGCTAAAAAATAAGTTGAAAGATTGCACAAAACGTCTTAGAGAATTGCTCGCATCTGAAAAATCTGCATCTCTCTAAAGATATCTAGAGGGTCTTGATGTCACACCAGGCTCTAATTATTCTTTATGGCGCGCTGCTAGAAACCTTAAGAGACCGGTTGAGAATAAACCACCTTTACGCAATTCAACTGAGGAATGGGCAAGAAGTGACTCTGAAAAAGGCAACTTGTTTGCACAGCATTTAGAAGCCGTATTCACCCCTAACCCGTGTACTGATAATGTCAATTTACCGAATGTGGTGGCTTCGCCACCTCTGCAATTAAGTTTTGAGTTGCAAAAATTAAAGAAGTTCACTGCTGACCTCAACGCAAAGAAAGCCCCAGGTTTTGACGGAATAAGTAACAAAATGATTATGGAGTTGCCCATCATTGCACTTAGAATCATGCTTTTTATTTTTAATGCCATATTGCGGCTGCAGCATTACCCAAGAGGCTGGAAGATTGCTATGGTCAAAATGATACCAAAACCGGGCAAAGACCACACAAAAGTTGAGTCATATAGGCCTATTAGCCTATTGCCAACAATGTCAAAGCTTTTTGAAAAATTGCTTTTGGCTAAAATGTCACCATTACTAGCGGAACGTGGATGTCTCCCAGATCATCAGTTTGGTTTTAGAAAGCAGCATAGTACGATTGAACAAACGCATAGATTAGTTCAAGTCATAAGAAGCGCATTTGAGCAGAAAAAGTATTGTTCCGCCTTGTTTATCGATGTCTCTCAGGCCTTTGACAAAGTATGGCATCAAGGTCTGGTGCTAAAGTTGAAGGCATGTTTACCTGTGAACATTCAATGCTTGTTGGAAAGCTATATAACTGCTCGAAAGTTTGTTGTTAAGGAAGGGGACTTTACGAGTGAGCCTGAAACTATTGCTTCCGGTGTGCCACAGGGGAGTATACTGGGCCCAGTTTTATATTTAATATATAGTATATACAGTATCTTCAAGAATATATTGTTCATTTGGAACAATGGCTGAAATTGTGGAGAATAAGAGTTAATGAAAAAATGTGTGTTCAAGTAACTTTCACATTGCGAAAGGAAACGTGCCCTCCAGTTCAAATTAATCATCAAATAGTTCCACAACTCTCACATGTGAAATATCTTGCTATTCACCTTGATCGTCGGCTGACATGGAAATCTCATATTGACGCAAAACTGAAACAAATGAAACTAAGGTTAATCCAGACACACTGGTTGATCGGCAGAAACTCAACCCTCAGCTTAGATTGTTAACTCCTAATTTACAAGTCGCTTTTAAAGCCAATTTGGTGCTATGGAATGCAGCTATGGGGCACTGCCTCAGATTCGAACGTAGAAAAAATTCAACGGCTACAGAACAAAATTTTGAGAATGGTTACATCGGCTCCGTGGTACATTAAAAACGCAAATATACATCGTGACTTAAATATGCCTCTTGTGACCTCGGAAATCAGTAAACACGCAGGCAAATATCTAACAAAACTTGAGTCACACCCGAATCCTCTTGCACGCAATATTTTAAATCATCCTGGACACATTCGTTTAAAAAAGAGGGATACTGCTGCTTTAATCAACAGGTCCACAAGTAACATTTTATAATTTTAAAACAAATAATCCACAGGCCTACAAGTAATATTTTTATATTTTATATTTTTTATAATTATAATTGTAATATAACTACTTATTATGGTTGTTGAGGTAATTAGATAATAATTAAATAATAAATATTAAACCTAAGTTTAAGTCTGTTGATCGGGCTTATTTAATTTTATTTAGATTTAAGATTTGATAACTTATTGTTAGTTCAAAAATTTTGAAGATTCAATAAATAAATAAATACAAAAAAAAAGAAAAAAAATATTCAATTTTCGATCACTGTTTAGGAAAAATTCTCTATTTTTCAATTGTTTCTATCATACTTAGCATTTGGTGGAGAGAACTTGTACTCATTCTCGAACGTCCCAATTGTTGTATCCTCTTCCCAACTATTGACCTTGTTGAAGTAATGTTGTCGCACAGCTTATCAGGCTTCCCCTCCGTTTCCTTCGCCATTTTATATCTTAAACAATAACGTTGAAACAGCACACGAAATCCGCTTTGCTCATTTCTATCACATACTATGAGCTGATGCATTGTCGAATGCTTATAAAATACAAACACTTTGACAGATGTTTTTGAAATTTTACGTATGATTTCCTATAGAACAGTGTTTGCCAAAAAAAATATGGATTTGTTACTTCTAATGCCGTCTATAGAACAGACAACGGACAGCTTCCATCTCAATATATCGAAAAAAAGTCAAACATCAGTATAAAAAAAGAGGCAACAAGACAACCTAAGTTTATTTCTAAGGTTCATTAGCCAATTCTACAAGGGTGACCCCAAAACCAGCCGATCTGACGTATAAATGGAGCCAGTAGTCTGAAAAACAATTATTTTGGTGAAAAACGACAACCTTATAAAATATATATTTTAAGTTACAAGGCAACACATTGTGTAGTCTCTTTGTTTGAGCCATCAGAAACAAACGATTTCAGTGGAAAAACTTGGTCACCATTATGTAATTCAATATTTCCATTTGAAAAACCTCATTCATACAAAAGTCGAACTAGATTCTACTCTGGGGCAGTCTGCTCGTTTGTTTATGACTATTAAATATTGAATAGCAGAGTTTAAACGAGGCCGTACGTGTTGCCAAGATGACCATCGTAGTGATCGACCAATTGAGGTGCCCATACCAGACACAGTTAATTTTATCCAAAACATGGTGTTGGATGACCGTCGCCACAAGGTGCGTGAACTAGCTGAATTTATAGGCATTTCAAAAAGTGTTGGCCCAAGGTTTGAAAATGAGAAAGCTGTGCGCAAGATGGGTGCCGCGTTTGCTTTCAATAAAGCAAAAACCGTGTCGTGAAAATGTTTCAGTAGAGTGTTTGGCGATGTTTCACCGCAATAAAGCCGAATTTTTATGTCCATTTATAACCACGGATGAGACATGGGTCCATTACTTCAAACCTGAGACAAAGGAGCAGTCAGAACAGTGGACTAGAATGGGAGAATCGTGTCCAAAGAAGGCGAAGACGGTTCCATCGGCAGGCAGAGTAATGGCATCTGTTGTTTGGGATGCGCATGGGATTATTTTTATTGATTATCTTCAGAAAGAAAAAGCCCATCAACGGCGAATATTATGCCAATTTATTGCAATGTTTAGGTGATGAAATTATGGAAAAATGGCTGCATTTAATGAAAAAGAAAATGATGTTTCATCAAGACAATGATGCAGTTCAAACATCCATTATTGCGATGGCCAAAATTAACAAATTAAAGTTTTAATAGCTTCATTACTCACATTGTTCGCCAGATTTAGCTTCTTTGGACTATTTTCTATTTTCAAACTTGAAAAAATGACGCGGAGGTAAAAGATTTGCTAACAATGAAGAGATGGAGTCTGCAGATGATGGTTGATTTTAAGGAGTTTGACAGTTCTTATTATAAACAGGGTACAGAAGTCATTGCATATCGCTGGAAAAAGTGAATCGAGCTAAAAGGACTTTATAATGAAAAATAAGGTAAAATTTTCCCGACGTTGTGGTGTCTTCCGGTGTGGTGTGTTCGTATGAAAAATATTCTTTAGATATTTTTCGGAACTTTTTTGTTCAATTGGTTATATAAGTTCTGGATTCCTTAAAGCTTTCTCTCTGTAAAAATATCTCCATAACGACTGAAACCGTTGAAATAAATGAACAAAAAAAACAAGTTTTAACACAACTAAAAGTAAAAAAATATTAAGCTGAAATCCACGATTACACCATTTTCATCTGAAAACTTAAATCTTATTATTCCTGTATTCTTTTTAAACATATGTGATCACTTCGTCTGAATTCAATTGCGAAATAAATGCAAATTAGTAACAAATGTTTCGTAATCCCGATTTGCAATTCATTTATTGCTGCTGTTGCTGCCGCTGCTATCGTTGTTGTCAATACACACAAAATCAGATACGCTTTAAGGCAATGCCGCAAATGCGCCAACAATTGGTCAGAGTAAACTGTCATGCATTACAATGCCAACAAAATTACTTATATTTGGCGTTACGTATCATATCAATAATGTAAAATGGAATTTAAAAGGCAATTAATAACGAATTTATATGTGGTTAAATGGCTAATTAAAATTGACAATGTATGAGTTTAATCACACACCTATAAACTGAAGCACTTTGCAATATTTGTATAAATACAATGTCATATTTGTATCATACAGTGACAGAAAATACAAATGTATTATTGTATATTTTATCAATATTCCAAAAAGGATGTGTCCAGTATCTTTCTCTTTTACACATCGCCGGCGGGCTCTGATACATTAATGTTTATTCTTAATTCCATGATTTTGGGATCAGTCATTTGGTGTAGACGATGGTACTATTTTGGTTCCCTTTCCGCCACCCGCAAAAGAAGAGGTTCAAAAGAACTGATTTTTGATTCGTGTCTGTCGCGAAAGGAATTATACGCCACTAATTCATTATATTGCATTTTTTTAAACAATTGCATCATTTCTGTACCCTCTCCCCCTTTAGTTCATCTCCCAAATGTAATTTCGAGCATCTGCTTTTTCTAATAAGACTGCCATGTAAGAGAGTTGTAAACCCTTGATATATTATGAAGGTAATTTCAGCCGTTTTTCCAGACATTTCTACCATTTGTGTACCCTCTGTTCGCTGTTTTATCTTCTATAAATAAAAATTTCAAAAACCCGCTGTTTTATCTCCTAAATATAAAAATTTCAAAAATCCGCTGTTTTATCTTCTAAATATAAAAATTTCAAAAATCCATTTGTTATCCTTCGCTTTCGATGTAAGAAGGAGAGCACGCAAAGCATAATGCGAAATCCGCTGTTTTATCTCTTAAATATAAAAATTTCAAAAATCCGCTGTTTTATCTTCTAAATATAAAAATTTCAAAACCCTTTTGTTATCCTCTGCTTTCGATGTAAGAAGGAGAGCACGCATATAAAGCACATTCTGTTGGTGTCAGCTTCAGGCATTTGTCATAGCATGAGACACTATTTGCTATTGAGACACTTTCTTTCATGTTTTATAACCTTTCTTCTTCTGTTTTATAACTTTCTTCTAATCCCGAGTCCGCACTGATGCTCGAATTAGCCGAAAATACTATCATTGTCGCCCTTCTTCTTAGTTTTACCCCTAAAATACAAGGTTATGTAATAAACCATGTTTTGGCCCCCAAATGTATTATTTTCAAAAAATTCATTTGTGCAACTTACTCAAGCTAGAAGAGAAATGGAAGCTCCACATTTAGTGATTTCATGTTCATTTAATGCTAGACGTCAACTCTAGACGTCTCTACCATTTTCGTCAACATTAATTCATATTGTATTCCCATAAATGTCCAAATTTTCCCAAATCCTTACTATTCCTTGCCTACGCTATTAAGTGAACGTACACTTTTAACTCCATAGTTCTAGCTTCAGTCGTTCAATCTGTGTAAAAATACGTCATTCGCTCCTTTTATGCCGCATTTTACCCCTAAAATTTAGAATTTCCAAAAACTTTTTCTCTGCATTCGTTCACATTTTATGCGAATATGAAGAAGTTCAGAACGGCTTTATGATCATAGCATCGGTTATTATGTCACCCATCTCATAACAATATTTTAACTGTGTTTACAAGGCAAAACGACTTAAGTGAAGTTATGACCAACTTGGATTTATTCGCTATTATTATTGCATTTATTTTCACATCTATTAATATTCAAGCTCCATTCAAAAATTCAATGTAGTTAACAAGTTATAGCAATTTTTCAAAATAGCGATTTTTGAAAAATGACATAATATCTCTATAAATAACAATGTGAGTTAGAATTTGTTTTTGTCATTACTATTCATTTCCTTAGAATGAGTGCTGCCGCCTGAACGTGATCACAAAATTCCGTATATTTCGATTGTTGCCACAAATTTCCATAATAACGATTTTTGAAAAAAACGCTTAATATCTCAAAAGTATAAATACAAAGAGTTAAGTCGTTTCTCTTGTAAGTACAGATATGCATAGAAAAAATGAACTTTTTCCGCATTATTGCGACAGTAAAAATCATATAATTACTCCACAATTTGCGATAATATAAAATACGAGGATGATCCCATAACTAGCAGACCTAAAAAAGAACTCAAAAAATTGGGAAATTGGGAAAAATGTTATTTATTTTTCAACATGATCTCCTTTTAGTTCAAAACACTGTTTTCAGTGATATTCAATACCTTTTATAACCTTTTATACTGTCAAACTCCTGAAAATTGCAAATTCTTTATTTCCCAACATAATCTCCTTTTAGTTCGATACACTGTTTTCAGTGATATTCAATACCTTTCAATACCTTTTATACCCTTTTATACTGTCAAACTCCTTAAAATTGCCATCAACCACAGACTCCATCTCTTCATTATTTGCAAATTTTTTCAACTATGCTTTGATTGTTCGTTTATCTCCGGTGTGAAATGGTGGATTCATGATCCATGATTGTAAATAATCGATACAACAATTCGGTTTTATTGCGGCGAAACATCGCCAAATTGTAGCACCTTTACGACGCTGTTTTTGCTCTATTGAAAGCAAACGCGGCATCCATCTTGCTCAGAGCTTTCTCATCGGTTAATACACGATGCGTATTACTTTTCTAAATGGCTATCATTTCAGCTAGCTCACCTTGAGACAACAATCATCCAATACCATTTTGTGGATTTTCTTAACCATGTCTGACCCTTAGTCGACCAATACGGTGTTTATCTTGGCACATCGTGTACCCTTTTTTAAACTCTGCTATCCAATATTTTACAGTCATAAACGAAGAAGCAGACACCCCCAGAGTAGAATCTAGTTTGACTTAAATATTGATTAAACTGAGAACTTTCAAGTGGAAATATAGAATTACATAACGGTGACCAATTTTATTCATGTTTACAAATTCACTGAGATCGTTTACTTTTGATGGCTCAAAAAAAAAATTCCTAAACAATATAAAATATCTAATTTATAAGCTTGCCACTTTTCACCAGAGTAATTTGTTATATAATTACGACAAGTTGAAAAGTTTTGTGAACGCCCTCGTACAAATGTCATTTCAAGTCACCCTAGTATACTGTACGATTATCTCCATCTTAATACCAATATGATTGTCCTGATTGCTATTGTGTGATTTCAGTTGTATTTGGTCATATGTTATGCAAAATTCAGAGCACTTATATTCTTCCAACAGCGGATTTAATAGCTTGTGGGCAACAGCGGTAAATTTAGGAGAGTGACTGGAATTGATTTGCCATTTTCCAAGAGAGCTCAAGATAATGCCGGTTAGTGGTTTTTGCGTTATTAATGATATTTAGATAACTTTAAGTGCGGTGGTTTTGCTTCATACATTCAGCTTCCCAAAAGAATACAATAAGTAATTAGAGTGCACATAAGTGAAATTAATTTCACAACCGCTGTGGGGAAGGGGAGGGAATAACACAAAGTAAAATTTTAACAAATGCGGCATTTAAGGTAGTTATGTGTTCAACAAAAGTATCAAATATTTACGCGCTGTGCCAATAGAAAATGCATTAAAACTTAGCTAAGCCAGCACTTTAGCTATGAAAAGAGAAGATAGCGTTTCTTCACATCACTTGAATTTCACCTTGGATATGGATAAACTTATGACAGATATCTTCTTAACTTTGGCCATTATGCAGCGATGACATCCCTGAACAAAAAACATATTCAATTGCCTATTAAAGTGTGACATCGACTTATGAGCCCCTCTAAGAGATGATGCCCAAAAGTATTTCCCTGCATATTTTAGCAAACTTTCACATAAAATTAGCTACCCTTACACTAAATTTGATTATTAATAAACTTGACGGCCATAAAGTCACACGAAAATGGGCAAAAACTTGCCAATACACCAAATGTATACAAACAAAAGCTATGAAAAGAGACATTTTAAAAGCACAAAAATTCTCCTCTGGTTTTTTTTATCTCTTTTGGCCAATGAAAGGTTGCAGGGAATATAAAGGAGAAAAAAAGTTAAGGAAGTTTACATTAAGGTACATTAACATAACAACAAAGAAAATGTCAACAGGAAAAAAAGAGAATAGATTCCGAAGAAACTGAAAAGTGTTAGAAAAATATTTGCACAACAATAGAAACATAAATTTGCAACACTTACTATTCACTGAAGAAAAATTACTTTATGCCACAGTGGTTGGTGAGTAAAATGTAGAGGGAATTGTTATTCAAATTAAATTCTAACAAAATACGCAATTTGCAACACATCCATTCTATTCCTTAAGGTGTGAACGCAATCTAACAATTGATGTGAAATCAATTATTCCAGGAGATAAATCGTAAAACCATCATAATTATCATAAACTGCTGAAAGTTTAATACCCATCTTAACAAATATTAAAATTATGACACCCGCTTTATTTCTTACATTCAGAAATTAATCATAAATACAGGGTGGCGCAATAGAACGTGCATATTTAAAAAATAGATTAAAAAATAAATACAAAAGGTGTGGTTAAAATAAATCTAAGGCATTGTAGAGTAATAAATGGGGTTTACTTTTTAAAAATAACATCATCTAAATGGTGACCCTCTCTACGACAGGACTCCTCTAACCTCAAACGAAAATTATTGAAAACTTTCTTCAGTAATACTGGTGTAATGGCTGCTATTTCACCACGGATATTATCCTTGAGCTGAACGATGTTTCTTAGATTATTACTGTAGACTTTATGTTTGAGGTATCCCCACAAAAAGAGTCAAGAGGCGTCAAGTCTGGACTACGTGGGGGCCATGGGATATCACCTCTTTTCGAAATCAGTCCGCCAGGGAACATCTGCTTCACCACCGCCATGGAGTCATTTGATGTGTGACAGGTAGCTCCATCTTGTTGGAACCAAGTTCTGGAATTCACTATTCTTGAACTTTCAATTTGTGGAGCCAAAAATCCGTCCAACATCTCAACATAGCGTTCCGTATTAACCGTGACGTTTTGGCCCCGCGCATTTTTGAAGAAAAAAGGACCAATTATTCCTCATTCATAAGGAAATGAGCCTCGTCAGAAAAAAGGATATTGTCAAAATTGGAAAATCGATTAAGCATTTCATTAGCAAATGCGAGCCTTGCTATGAAGTCAGACTCTTTCAATTCTTGTGTTAATTGCAGCTTATATGGATGCAGTTTAAGATCCAATGTTAAAATTCGTTGCAAACTTCGTCGCGATAATTGTAAGACAGACGATCTCTTGCGAGTCGACATTTGTGGATTTCCTCGTACTGACTCCATAACTCTCTCAACATTGTCTTCGGTCCTAGATGTTCTTGGGCGACCATTTGCTTGTGGTTTAAATGTTAAACCGGTCTCTTCAAAACGCTTTACCCATATTAAATTAGCACTCGGAGCTTCACTAATTCGTCGTAGTCCATATTCAGCACAATATAGTCGCCTAGTAGCAATATATGAACGAAAGTTCTCGTAGAATGCGCGCACGCAAAATGCGCGACGCTTCCTATAGCGACTAAATCTCCATGAGCCCGCCAACGCAACGATGTAGGCAACCCCCCTACATCCATTTTTTATAGAGCACTGAGAGGTTTATTGAATACAGTTAGAATGGCCTAAATTAGGCTCTGTAACCGTTTTGTTCTATAACTTGTTCCCATTTTGCAGGTAATTTCATTATGTCATTTCCTTAGATAGAGACAAGTGGCAATTATAAACTATGATACGGATGCATAAGAACCTCCCCAACCAGACACTCAAAACTTCTGCCGAGTTACTGTTGACGTGTATATCTTGGCTTCGTCCTAATGGAATTCAATTCCTCCTCTGTTGGCCAAAGCTTGCCGCTTCTGAGCAATTCATTCTTTCAGACAGTCCAGTTGTTAAAAGTACAAGTACGAGTACAAGTTTGATAGTAGAGGAGCATCTCATAATAGATTATTTGCTGCCAATCTTACCAATGTTATAAGATAAATATTTTTTTATCTATAAAAACATTTTGGTCGATTAGTCCACAATTATTTCACTAAATCCTTTCACCTGCCAATATGTTCAACTATATCGAGGAATTGATGAAACAAATCACAGCACCACACATTTGGTCTTCCAACACCACAGTGTTGTCATTGCCCACCGACAGCCATCAGCTTCACAAAGTAGGTAACAAAATGATATAAAAATTTATGTTATGTTGCATCTAACCTAAGAAAGAAGAATGAATTTGTTATGAAATAATAATAAAATATCGAGGAAGAAAAGAAAACTTTTTCCTTCACCACTAAAAAAATCTTATATGTATGTATGAAAATATAAAAATAGAATGCCATTATGCATAACAGCAACAAACATCGCTGTTCGAGAGAAAAATATACACTAAACTCTATAAAAATATGAATATAATAGAACTTAAAAAAAGGAACAAAAATGCTACTCCTCGTCAATATTTAGGCAGCGGGTATGGAGAGAAAACAAAAAAAAGAATCATAACCCCTTGAGCGTTCGTTATACATGCGACTCATGTTTCATCATAAAATATAACAACAATTGATATAAACTCACGAGAAAGCCCCAAAGCGAAACAATATCGGCGGCAGGCAAAAAAAAAAAAAAGATATACTTCCCACAGTTGCTCACAAACCTTTTTGTCTTCTCGCAAGGATAAAATGCGATGAAATAAAATTGAATTGAAGTGATCGAACATAACACCGATATTTGTACGGGTGAATGTCTATGCATACATCTTGCAACACCCACTTACACAGGACAGAATTTTAGCATCCTGTTGTCCCTGCTAGTTACCGTTCAATGTTAGTTAGTGCAAAGAATGCAGTGCACTGTATAGGAATTTTCGATAATTAGAGTCACACTTCAACTTTAGACAGACAAGTAAAATAATTTGAGAAATAAAAGCGAAAAAACACACGGTATTGAATATAGTATACTTATGACTCACGACTCAGCTCACAAGTTATTGTTTTTTGGATAATGAGAGCATTAACTCTGTGTCTTCGCATACATACGTTGAGTGGAGGTCGTAGTGTATGGCTTGCAAAATAGTGGATTACTTTTATGATCTGCCCAAATATTGAAATTTGGACATATTAGTGACAATGCATTCTTCAAATTGCTTTCACGATTTTAAAATTCTTGCTTTTTGGACCACGGAACAGACAACATCAACGATAAGTATAACTGAGCAGCTAAGAAATGGAAAATGGTGTTTGCTGATTTTTGTAAATAAAGTGTTTCTTTTTTTGAACTTTTTTTAAAAGGAAAAACCGAAACTGAGGGTATATCTTTGGTTCCATAAAAAAATCCATAAGTTTGGTTAAAAACACACAATTTTAATCTGCATCTAAAAGAATTTTTATGTTCACTTTGATGGTATTATGTTATATACAGGGTGGGCCAAATAAGACCTACTAATGTTAAGCACAAATAACTTTTTTATTTTTTGACATATTTATTTTTCTCTTTTTGTAGGTTATGATTGAATTGTTAGAAATTTATTATGGAACCCAATTCAATTGTTTTAACGCAACGTAAATATCGGCAACATTTTAATTCCTGATTAGTTTGGTCAGTCGTTTTGAGGAAATGGGTTCAGTGGAGGACCGTCCTGGACAAGATGTCCATCGAAATATTCGCACTGAAGACAACGTGGAAACTGTGTGGCAGAGTGTTGTAGATGATCCATCTGTCTCAACTCGTCGTCGTTCCAGCCAATTGGGTATTTCCAATTGGATCTTAAGATGTACCCATACAAAATTCAAATTGCTACCGCAAGACCACCAACAACGACTACAATATGCTATTCGTTTTTTTAAATAATATTTTGATGTCGGATGAAGCGCATTTCCATTTAAATGGTTATGTCAACGAACAAAACAATTAACCAAAATAAATGATTACTGCAAAAGTTATTTGTGTTTAACATTAGTAGATCTTATTTGGCCCACCCTGTACTTTACGTTTTAAAATAACTTCTACAGTATTGCTTTTTCCTAGAATTGAATAATGAAAAACAGAATAATCGCTTTTCCTTGCTATAAAAATAGTCAAAATCAGCACTTTTAGTGTAAAAGAGTTTACATTTTGCATAGAAATTTACTCCATTCATTTTGGCGATGAAAAATCATTGTATTTAAATTATTCGCCCTTATAAACTCTAATATCTACATAGAAATAAACTGGCTGTTGAAGGTTATCAAACAAGACCTCCATTTTAATTGAATTTTGATAAAACCTGAATCGATCTCTCAAATATTCGGTAAACACAAATAAATATACATACTTCTTGCTGAACCAGCCACAACTCCTGCTGTAACGCAACACAAACTGTTTCCAATGTCTCAAAAGACCGAAGAAGAATATTGCATCATGTAGGGCATACCGTTAAAAACTTGAGACACATTTTCGAAAAGTCTATAAAGGCAATAATGCATAAAAAATGTATGAACATGAACTCAACGTATTGTCACTTCCCTCTCCATGATGAACGCCCACCCACATAAAACGTCAATGCATTTCCCCCTCCATTGATTTAACTTCATATAGCATAAAATTCACATTGATATAATAACGACTACGGTAATGATGGTGATGGTAAAAACACTCACACACACACACACGCACGCAGACAAGCGCAGCTAGAATATTTCGCTGTATACCCAAACACATACACACACATGGCAACAACCATGTTTGAGTTATTGAAAGTCCCAGTGAAGAAAAAAGTTCGAAACCATTTTATCATAACAATAGTGTTACATGATGGTTGGCAGCAAAAAAAAAATAAATAAAATAAAAGAAAACCAAGAGCGAAATGAAAAGGACCTCAAGAATATTAGACATGTCAATATACAAGTACATGTGAAGGGAAAAATTGGTAACAAACAATGGCATATACATACCAATACCTCAATACAGGGACATAAAAGTAGTAGGTAGATATGGAAGAAAAAAAAAGAAGTAAATCGTTAACATTTTCCCATTGTCCTTTTTATGGGCACAGAAAAGAAGTGAACAAGAGCGATTGGTTGGGGGGAAGAGGGTGCACTGTGGGAGGTAAGTAAATCTAGCAGACTACGAAGAGTTGCGGCTGCAGCACAAGTAGTTGTTGGAAGAGTCTTTTTTGTGGTTGCATGTTTGTTGCATATTAAATCACAAAAAAGGAAAGAATTGCCAAAGGGGCATTTAACTCATCCCGTTTGCCAGTCATATCAACAGTAACCACCATCATCATCATCATCATTGCTGTCATCGTCGTCATCGTCAACAATCATATCAATAAAGTATAGTGGGACAGAATATAATATGCTCTATGTAGATACCGACAATATAATTGTGTAAGAAATTAATGGAACTACAGAATTTATAAAGATATCTATTAGAATTAAATCATTTTTTTTGGAAACCAAAACAATGTAAAGGTAGAAAGACATTCATAACACTTTGATGATGATGATTTTAATGATTGAAATTACAGCAAATGGATAAATTCAAAATTTTACAGGCTCCGCAAATTCGGCCGCCTCAAAGCTTAGGAAAGGATTTCCAAAGGGGCATTTAACTCATCCTTTTTGCCAGTCATATCAAAAATAACCATCATCATCATCCTCATCATCGTCAACAATCATATCAATAAAGAATAGTGGGACAAAATATAATATGCTCTACATAAATACCGACAATATAATTGTGTAAGAAATTAATGGAACTACAGAATTTATAAACATATCTATTAGAATTAAATCATTCCGTTTGAAAACCAAATCAACATAGAGGCAGAAAGGCATTCATAGCACTTTGAATGCAATGATTGAAATTACAAGTAGACAAATTGGACAAAATTGGACAGGGGCTACAAATTCAGCCACCTCAAAGCTTTTATACCCACTGTCATGGATTGCTGTACTTATTGGAGTAGATTGACTCACCTCCAGATAAATTGGTGTGCCGAAAAAAACTAACTCCAATCCATAACTTAATATGCCGTAAAAAGAAAACGATTATTTCACTATTAGATGCTTTTAGTAATGTGAATCTAAAGATGTATAAATGCTATTCGAATACACTAGGTGGCATTGCAAAGATAAGGTTTCATACCCAAAAAAGTTGCTCAGACAGTTTTGCGATTGCTCGACTCGGTACTGTTTGAAAGCTCTTTAAAGGTGGACACCAGTAAAGAGAAAATACATCATCTTTTACAGTTTTTCTACAATAATGGAGGAAACGCTGTTCAAAGACAGCTCAAAAGGTGAATACGATTTATAGTCCTGATACTGCAACAGTCCACTACATGCAAAAGTTGCTCTGATAGTTTCGTAATTCCTTTACTTCATAATGTTTAAGTGCGCGTCTAAGATTGACACCAATAAAGAGAAAATATGTCATATTTCATAATTTTTCTAAAACAACGACGGAAACGCAGCTCAAAGGCAGCTCAAAATGTGAAAACTATTATGGTCCTGATACTGTTACAGTCCACTACACGCCAAAATTGTTTAGATAGTTTCATAATTGCTTTGCTCAATACTGTTTGAAACCGCCTCGATGATGGACACCAGTAAAGAGAAAATATGTCATATTTTACAATTTTTCTAAAACAATGGCGGAAACTCAGCTCAAAATGTGAAAACTATTATGATCCTAATACTGTAGCAGTCCCTCACACGCAATTTTGGGTTCATTAATTTCATATCTATAATTTTGACTTCAAAGCTATCCCTAATCGATTTCAATCGCCTGATGTTTATGGTGAGATTTATGGAATTACCGATTTAATGATAATTGGACGTATAAAAAACTCCGCCTTTTTAGTATTTTTTGATATTTGAAAAGTATTAAAAAAGGTGTTATCGTCCATTCCAGGATCCTGTTGTATAGATACTGTATTTTGCCTTCATTTGCTAAATAAACGGTAAAATTATTTTAACACTTTGAAAGTTTCTGGAGAATTAATGAATAGCTAATAGTAGTTTTTTGTGAACTTTTAGTTTTGAATACTATCTTGAAATATTCTGCTTTTCTTCCACTGTCTTTCGTACAATAATGATTGAAACTTGTATTGAAAAATGGAATTATGTTTAAAGTCAACATAACAAGTTATGTTTCTTTGTTCGTTCTGCCATCGTTATTACGTCTGTTTGGCAAAATTTTGTTAGCTTAAAACTTTCCCCAGACTGTCACTTTACACCATTGTTAATGTGATAGTTGGTATTTCTTAAGAAATAATCAATAGTCACTACAAATTGTATTGCACTTTGAGCCAAATTCATACGAACTCAAAGAAAAAAAGAACATGTTCCAGTCACTTTTATCTAATTATATGGATAAAATCTGTCATATGCCGAAAATTATCATAGCTGGCACACAAAATTTCTACTTCTATCATGAAATAACTTTTAAAAAATTACAATATCTGGATGCAATGAAGGCGCGGTTACCAAAAAATACCCCAAGTTGTTAGCAAACTCTCGTCTTTGCATCTCCCTTCCTTTTTATACAGCGACCATAAATCGTTACCTCTAAAAATTAAATAATTCTTTGTTAAATATACTCGTACTTCCTTTTCATACAACGTAATATTTAATATGCTCGCTCGTCATACGTAGGATTTTATCATTTTGAGATGCAGTAACAATAACTTGAAATTTTAATTGCATTTTAACATAAATTTCATAGAGTACAAGTAATATGCAAAGCAATTATGAGAACTGCTTCCACATTTATGATATCTTTTACCTTTTATTATATATAATTGCATAAATAGCATGCAGCTGTAATGTACAGAATATACGAGGTATATTAAAAATATTTTTTTGAATTACACCACTTTTGTTAGGAATTTACGAGAAATGCGTTAACATTTTGTGAATTAGAGTTTACAACGGCAGATGATTATGTGGTAGCACAAAGTCTGTGGTATAATGAAATTTTTGCGGAATTTTTTAATGAAATATTCTTAAATAAGAAATGCAAACGCACACATTCTCAGCCATAAATATTATTATATTATTATCCTTTTTGGTTGGGAATAATTTCCAAAATAACTTATTACTGGCAAACTGGAAAACATCACAATTAAGGTTAATTAAAAATGTTACAAAATTCCTGATATCTTTGGGCATTTACACATATTTATAAAATTGTTGGTAATCTCAGTAATAATATACACAACTTGTATGCATCTTCAAGCGGAATGGGTGGAGATCGTTTAGCTAATTACGCAAAATCCTTAAAGCGACTTCTTCTTTTCTCTATAGTCTGTTAACCTAAAGGAATAGATACCATTCTGTATGGAAATGCTAGAGATATGGATGTCCCAGTTTCCCCGTGGAACCATCGTTAGCGCTTCAAGAAGCTCTTAAGTCGGACATTATCTGTATCGTCCAGATCTCCTAGGCCCTTAAAGAAATTAGAGCCCAATGTTGATCCCTGCCTGTTCGCCAGGGCGGGGCAATTGCGGAGAAGGTGTCCTATTGTTCTATCCTTACAGCTTCTGCGGAAGTCACTAGTCGCAACTTTCAGTTTCAAATCAGACAGTGTCCCGTCATGATGGATGCAAATAATGAGACGTCACATATTGATAGCGACAGCTGTGTGTGTGAACGCTTCAGATCCAGGCGAGGTCACACCTGTCTGGATTGATTACAGCCCCGAACAGACGCCCATCTAACATTTGCTGCTAAGTATGTCCCATCTCGCAATAGGAGCTTGTAAATGGCTAGAGGCATTCTTACGGACTCCAACTTGACTGGGTTGTTCCCAGTCTTGCCAGCTCATGTGCTCTGCGGTTCCCTGGTATGACCCTGTGGCCTGTCACCCATATAAGGTAAATGTTGAAATACTGAGCCGGCACGTTAAGGGATCTGTGGCATTTCAGTGCTGATGTTGAGTTCAGGAAAACAAAATCCAGGGATTTAATGGCAGCTTGACTATCAGAGAATATGTTAATCCCCATCGTGGTGAGGGCGTTATATCTCAGCCATTTTGCCACTTCCTTAACGGCCAAAATTTCGGCCTGATAAACACTACAGTGATCAGGTAGTCTTCTTGATATACTTAGCCCTTGGTCTTTGGATTAGAACCCGAAACCTACCTGATTATTTCATTTTGAGACGTGAGGATAGAAGTCGACAAGCAGTCTTGTACCAGTAGTTGTACATATTGTATATATATTGTATTCTTGTCGAACAGTGGCTCAGCTAGATTGTAGTCCATGGTTCCTGTTATATCAGGCACTATGTTAAGGATCACACCGTGGCCATAACCACTGTTTGACCACTGTGATAGCTCTCTTAGTCTTACTGCCTTAGCTGGGGCAGTCTGCATATTGATTATGTCCCGGGATAGTAAATGCAAAATTACATTTAGTGCATCAGATGGAATGGTGCGAAGTGCACCAATGATGCACAGACCAGCCATCCCTTGGACCTTGTCCAGCATCTTACAGTATGTGAACTTCTCAAGAGCCTTCTACTGGACGATAACACCATACAACATTATCGGTCTTACTACTGCAGTATACAACCATTAAACAATGCGAAGCTTTAATCCCCATTGTATTCCTATTGGCCTCTTGCACGCCACCGTGGCCATTTTCGCCCTGTCCGGAATACTCAGTTTGAAATTCATCTTCTTATCTAATGTTACTCCAAGGTATTTCGCACAGTTCGCAAATGGAATTTCAGCACCTCTCAAAGTGATAGGATTCACATGTGGAATTTTGTGTCTCCGAGGAAACAGGACCACACAGAAGAGTTTGATCGACATGTTTTTATACATACGAGCCCGTTCTGAGCGCAATTGCTATCAAATTCGCAATCCGTTGTATCTGGATTTCAAAAACATTTCAACCTCTTTCTATTGCTACAACTAGATGAGGTTTTTGGAAAACTCTATATCAGCCGTAGAGTTTGTGTATGGGCGCATATGGCAGAAAGTTTCTATGTAATATTATGTAATCTGTAACGAATATTGTTTTCTATGTAGGACAATATCGTACATTCTATGAAAAGCTTTACAGCCGTGAAACCCAAAAAGTAGAAGCTCTTTAAGTTCTTCCTTATGCAGTGTTTTTAAGCACATAAAATTGAGATGATCACATGGGAAAATGATAACATAATACTTCTGAATCGATAACTGTTTATTGCAACAGATTTCATTTCCACTTCCCAGTTTGGGACTAAAATTGTTTCATTGTCTGATATTCTTTTACAGATTTATTTCTTTTAAAATTTCTGCTGACTTTAAAGTGATTATATTGAATCATTTAAATTGTTTCTCTAACGTTTAATGCCTTTATTCTTTGTTCACATAGACTCTCGTTGTATCACCCTAATGTAGATATATAGCACATGCCTCCCTCTTAATCACTCATGTCAAAGTTCCATTGTTTGGCCTTTTATTTCCTTCCGCAAAATGTATTATCACGATTGTTGTCTCTGACAGAGTCAACGTGCGTATGACTTTGTCATCACCATATCATAAAATTATAAATTCTATTAACTTTTGCTCCCATTATACTCGTTTGCCTTTGTCCATTCGACCAAACATCGAACGAACCAATCAAGCAAACGTCTATGCCTGGATCCTTCAAATGCTGGGCTATCTTAATACAGTTATACGTTGTAACGGTAGCGCCTAAACAATCGGCCAAAGGATATCATCAGAAAATGGCCATAGCAATAAGCTCCCACACCCCAGGACAAACTACTATTACTTTATTTACTTATCATCACAGACGACATTTTTACCGTATTTATAATGACCCTTTCACCACATGAACGGAATATTTATGTCTGTAGATGCGATAGCGAGAGACAGAGAGAGAGAGAGAGAGAGAGAGAGAGAGAGAATATGTGTAGCGTTGAGTATCGTCTCTATTGTGTATGTGAACGCATTAATGCCACTAAAGTCCTTTTTATTGTTATGGTAATGGTGCTACTTCCGTTCTTGGTTCTTATTTTTCATTTCTCCATTTATGTGTGAGAGAGGGAGAAAATGAGGAAGGGTCCAAACATTGGAGTATTACATCTTTACATGAGTGTGATTTTAAGTTTGCCTGGACAAACGGTGTGGCGAACAACATTTCAAAGGATGCTCACAGAAAAAATGGTACTTTTGAAATTACGAGGGCATAATAAACAGTATTTAGAAATGGGTATGAAGTTTTCTAAGTGCATATTACAGTTGCCAGATATTAGTTGAATTTGTAACAGAAATTATAGGGAACCAGGTGTAAAAAAACAAAAATCTCTACAAATTGTGTAGACGAACCAACCCTTAAATTAATAAATAAAGCACTTAGATATAAGCCTTAATCCCTGTATATCAAGAACGTCATTTTCTGTCCGTATAGTGTTAAAGTAACCGAATTTCCATCCGAAAATCCATATTTTTCGAAAATACGGCTTTTGTTTTTTCGACTATTAAAAATTAATCATTTTTTCTTTGGATTCTCCTCTGAGGAACAAAGCTAGAGAAAACATATTTTACTTCCTGTCCAATCGATACTAGGAATTGATCATTTAAAAAGCCTGCTTAAAAATATTGTCAAAATACTCTTTTCCGTTAAGTTGGGCAGTCATCCTCTATACTGACTCAGAGTTTTACGGCGATCTGTTATTTTGTTCGCTTACAGTGCTTCACTTTATCACTTCATCGCAAGTATATTTTTGGATTTTTACAATAAATATCAATATTTTTACAAGTATCGATTAAAGAATTTGTCTCAAATTTTATGTTACTAAAGGAATGTCGTGTTCTGAACTGTTGAAGATTTTGCAGAAGATTTACGGTGAAGCTACTTCATCATCAAACCGTCTATATGAGTGGTACAGTGCACTCAAAAACACTCGAGATGTGGTAGAAGATTTACCTTGCTATAGTCGGCCATCAAAAGCGTTAAATTTGCTAAACTCTCTGTGTCTCACTATCCTTCGCTTGGATATCCCAAGAAGGCGCTAGTAATCGCAATGTAATGTGACAAGTGTGATTAGTACAGCGTGGGTAAAGCCTTCACAGCGAAATTCACACAAACCCCCGTGAACTCTACAACTCACCAATCAAGTCATACCATCTTATGTGATTGTTTAGGTACGAAAAGCATTGCCTCCTAAATAATTCCAAATCAACTGAATTTTCTTCAGAAAAGACGCATAAAGACGTCACTGAAGACGTGCTAGAAGTAATGAATTACAGCCTATATTAAAAAAATGAAATGAAAAAATGAAATGGCGAAAGGACATGAAAGCTTGAGAACAGCGCCTTTTAACTCAGTTGAAACCGAGAAAAAACTTCATAGCCGTTCAAAAGTCCAATCAATTTCGTCCACCTCAATTCGACACGAAACTCAGCAAATTGGTGTCTCCAAATCCACTATGCAGCTAATTTTGAAGGAAGATTTGCATCTTCATGCATACAAAGTTCAATAGACCCAGGAACTGAAGCCAGCTGACCATGGACAGCGACGGGAGTTCATTAATTGGGTATTGGAGAGACAACATGAAAATGCTGATTTTGCCGATAAAATCATCTTCAGTGCTTGGTGTGGATTTTGGACTGGAGGTATCATTAGACCTTTTTTTTTATGAAAATGAGGCATGTC
Source organism: Philornis downsi (assembly GCA_019455685.1). Classification (NCBI taxonomy): domain Eukaryota; kingdom Metazoa; phylum Arthropoda; class Insecta; order Diptera; family Muscidae; genus Philornis; species Philornis downsi. The sequence continues at coordinate 270,569 of JAHXMU010000052.1, read as the reverse complement.
AAGCGCAAACAGTCAATGGTGTTTGGTATCGTGAAATGATAACCAGTTTTTTCGTGCCTAGAATTGAAGAAATGAATGTGGAGAGCATGTGGTTTCAACAAGACGGTGCCACATGTCATACAGCCAGAGAAACAATTCAATTGCTGCATCAGTCATTTCCCGGTCGTGTTGTTCCATTCATAACCTCATTTTGTCTACTTTGCGATATAATAAAGTTTCACGATTTTTTTTAATATCTGTATTTTATTTAAAATTTAAACCTTGCGTTCTTGTTGGGACACCCTTTACTATTGTTTTCCGATTAAAGTGGGTATTTCTTTCAACAACCATGTAAAAGAATTCGGGGCTTGCTTTGAGAATTCATACAATTTATACAATTTGGAATCGATCAGTTTAGTATGCATACAACACTGTTGTATTAACGCCATTTTTCTATTATTTTTCTTATTGGACAATCATTACAACCTCTTAAATTTTTCCTTATGGGAGTAAAATGTCCCACACTTTAATTATTGAATCACTCTGGTCGTTAGTATTACCTTACCGCGCTCACCTGTCCTCGTTCCTTTAAGCTCCCTTTGGCTACTATGTGTCTGGGCGTTGTACACTTCTTCTCTCATCGACATCTTGGATGGTAATTTCATCATTGCATTTTGTTGCTGATGTAATTTCGCATAAAATTTGTGGTTACACATAAACCGTACAACCCTATAAAGTTATTTACCGCACACACACACACACACGCAAGAACACAGTCGAAAGGACGAATGTGTTCAAACGCATTAACTCATATTTACACATGTTTACGCGCGTGTATGTGTGTAAGTAAGAATTTGGTTGTTCGTTTTTTACAACCTGGTTGTATTGGCTTTTAGCCTTTCTTTGTGTTGTGCTTATAAATTTGCACAACAGAAGAAAAACGGGCACTGAGTAAAAGTAACCACATTTCTGTTAGCATTTAATGCTTTTGCCTTTTATGACCAGCACTCAGTGCTTACTGAAGTGTCGCCTGTTAACTGATGTGTATGTGTGTGTATACCATAACGTACTTGTGACTGCTGCATCCAAACGTTATCGTTATGTTTTACAGTAAACTATAACTACCACAGTTAGTGGAACTGTTAGATGGAGTGAGACAGTGGTTTTATTTGTATCTGGCATGGGAAAGCAGTTGCGATTGGTAGCTAGAAAATCAATGGAATTTATGGAACATTTGGAAATTATTTAACAAGTTTATCCCTAAATATACATTCAATATGACCATACGCAATATCAAAATGAAATGTCACCACAATTTTCTGAAATTGCTATTGATTTTCCAAAAAAATATCAAACTGTTGTCTTAAAATCAATAACAAATTCTCAGCTGATTTAAACTCAAAATTATGTGTACTCTTAATCCTCCGAATGGAGACACAATACATATATAATAACAACATGAAATGTTATCAAAATTTTCTAAAACTACTATTGGTTTTCCCACAAAATCATCAAACTACTATCTTAAAATCAATAACGAATTTCGTGCCGATTTCAACTAAAAATGATCTATACTATTATTTCTCCGAATAAAGATACAACCACAGGTTTGACTATACTAGCTTTTGTCTGACTTTTTTATTTCATTTAAAACAAACCAACTAAGACTGAACAATCCGTTAGAATTGACTTCAGTTGTCTTAAGCATAACAATATTTTGAACGTTACAAAAAAATAACCAGAAATTATTATTTCTTATGTCCTTTGAAAAACAATCTTTTGATAACGAACATAATAAGTTAAACACACCATACTCACATACCATGGACCTATAATGCTCTTCAGCTATTCCACGTAAACAAATGGGAACCTGCTTCCACTGTGCATACTTTAAACAGGCAATGATAATAAAGTGTAAATTAAAACTCATAAAATATCAAAGGAGTGAACTGTCTACTAAAAGAAAACATTTCTGGTCGCTTACACGAAATCATGCTGAAGTCCATGTTGATATCGATGTAGCATAATGCACGGTTAAATTGTGCCACTGTTGGTGGCGCTGACATATTTTGTATAAAACACACATTTGACGTGAGAGAACATGAAAACAGAATAATAAATATTATTATAGTTCAAGAGGAAAATGAGAAGATTATGGAATTTATCTCTTTATGGAATAATTTTTAAAAAAAAATTATACTCATAACCGAGAATATGATTGTTATGATTCATTTAAGAGTTATCCCTACTAAGAAGATGACGAAACTGACTACGTCTTCTCTAAGTCAACATTAAATCAATGTGGGCCTCCTACAAGCAAGTCAAATTTTTTGACCAAAATCTTTTGTTTGCCTGTCAGCTTAACCCTAGAATTTTTTCAGTAAAAAAATTTCTACCTGTGATAAACTATAAAGACTGCTGCAGGAAATATAACACCTTTAATTTCCATAAAAATAGATGATATCTCTAAATGATTTATACAAAATTTTAAATTCTGTAATGTAGTTTCCCTACGTTTGAGGTAAATCCATACGTTATAACAGAAGTTTTGAGGATAATAACTCAACAAACTTTTCGTGTCTAGGACAACGATGTAAGATGCTTAATTTGTGTTGTCTGCTATATCGAAATTTTGTAATAAGGAATCCATTTGAATTTGCACACAAATGCAGTTAAAGTTTCGCTGTCGGCTCTATTCGGTGCATTATAATTAACTCGATTATGAGATAAGCAGGAACTTCGAATAACAATCGGAACGAGTTGATATGATGAGTAACTAGCTTGGACACGATCGGGAAATTAGAATTATTTTCTGATACCGTTGATATCGGCGAAACAAGATTGTGTCGACTCTTGGTAACTCTTGGTTATTCTCCCTATTTGTTATTAATTGGGATCCAACACGGATCAACTAGTTCAAGTTTGGTGTTAACTTCGATTCATATCAGTTACTCGAGTAATGTCAGTAATTTGTATTTGTCAGCAATTCTCGTTTCTATAAACGCCACAAAAACCGCTTCAATGATTCGACAATTTTGATTCTTATTGGCAACCTAGAAACTAGTCGATATTTTAATAATTTAAACAATTACGTTTCGGGTTAATATAAGTAATTCATACAAGAACTTGTATTACATAAATGTTCAATATTAATTAAATAAAGAATAGGTTTTGGTGGTAGACCAAAATTCAATTAGTTGACCACCGATGCAAATATCCGGAGTTGGATCAAACTAAGAGGATTTGTTATAGATTTAACTGGTTGAAGTTGCAATTAACAGACAGTAGCCCAATTTAGGCTACTAAATTTTAAGTCTACAAAATAAAAATTGGATTTCACCAACTGAAATTGAAACTGTAGTTTTATTCAACCAATAGAAGCTGGAAATTGGATTCCCCCACCTGAAGTTGTTTTCAATCTACAGAAATTGGATTCCACCAAATGAAGTTAGTTCGATTCAACCAATCGAAGTTGGCTTCGACTAACTGTAATTAAACCAACCGCAGTGAAATGCAACCAACTGTAGTTGCACTCAAACCACCGTTGTTTGATGCCACAAAATAAAGTTCGGGTCAGTCATTTAGATTTGGCTAAAATAAATTGGATTCAACAAATCGAAAACCGACACAACCAACCTAAGTAGAATTCAACCAACCTGATCAACTAACTATAACTGGATTTAAGTGAACAAAGTTGGATACAACAGAAATTCATAAATTCGACTTTGATCGATAAAAATGCTGAATGATCGTTTTAATCGATCAAAGTCTAGCTTCTGAATTTCTGTTGTATCCAACTTTGTTCGCTGTTGGAAATTCAGAGATTCGACTTTGATCGATTAAAAAGATTATTCAGCATTTTAATTGATCAAAGTCGAATTTATGAATTTCTGTTGTATCCAACTTTGTTCACTTAAATCCAAGAATTTAGCCGACCAGTTGGATTCAACCAACCGTAGTTGGTTTAAATCAACCGAATCAACCAACCATAATTGGATTTAAGCGAAAAAAATGTTGAATAAAAGTGTAATTCATAAATTCGACTTTGGCCGATTAAAACGGTTATTCGGCGTTTCAATCGAACAAAGTTGAATTTAGCTGACTGCAGCTGAATGCAATCAGTTGTTGGATTCAACCAGAAGTAGTTGGATTTAATCTAATGAGGTGAAAATCAGCCAAGCAATTCTGCAGATTAGTGCTAAATGTAATCGAGCAAATTCGAATTCTATCCTCCGGATTAGATTCAGAAGACATCAGATTCAACAAACAGAGGTTGAATTCGACCAGCTTAGGGTAGTTTTAATCAACGTAAATTGGACTCAACCAACCCAAGTTTGATTCGACAAAAAGAAAAGTTTCCATCTGTGAATAGTTGATAAGTCGCAAACAAAATCAATTTGTTTCTGAAGCGGATGATTGTAGGTGATGAACACTGGGTCAAGCGTCAGTCCCGATTGAAATAGGTCCAGACAGTTCAAACAGTTATCAAGCCAGAATTGCCGATCAGGGAAGCTTTACTGTGTATTTGATGGGAGTGGCATGGAGTCCATACAAACAAACTCTTAATTCGGACAACAACAATTGCATCTATTGACAACAATTGGAACTACAATTGGAAGTGTATTCTATCAGGACACACATACATCCGGCTCCTCACCGTTTATAAGAGACCAAAAGCTCCGAGAGCTTGATTGGGAGCTTCTTTTACTTCCACTTCATAGTCTGGATCTGACACAAAGGGATCACCATCTGTTCTTGTCTACGGTGCATGATTTTCCTGCTGGAAAATCGCCTCAAGAGAAACTTAAGAAAATCAACTGTTCCAGCTTTTTTCCAAAAGGAGCGAGGATCTCTACGAGCGAAACATAATGAAATTGCTTTCAAAATGGCAACAAGTTATCAAACACAACAGTGTGTATTCGACCTAAATAGGATTATTCTAACATTTTTAAATAAAGGCTGCAATGTTGTGCAAAAATAATGATTTTATGTTTACTACATCTTATGTATCAATTGGTTTTCTCTAGAAAATTATCTATTTTATAGAAAAATCCAGTCTCATTAATGCAACGAGTGAACTAAGAATTCTCACTTTGTTCTTTATATGCAAATGATTGTGTCATAAACTCTGCTGGCTCTCCTTACCGCCATTGATGTCAATGTTGTTGCAAATTCAAACGTAACAAGAAACATTTCAAGATTTAAGTGCATTTTAAGTAGCTGCGGAAATTGTTTTCATACTTCGTAAATCCAACCAACTCCCTGCCACCACATGGTCATGAAGTGGAAATGTGGAACTCTTGACAATATCATATAGGAGTTGCCGCTGTGGTACTTCCTCAAGTAGTTGTTGCTGTTGCGCTTTGTAAGTCACTTTGTGAGAAAGCAACCGCGTCCACATTTCTTGTATTTGTGATTTAAAGGCAATATAAGTTATCGCCCTTGCATCAATTCAAAGTTCTTGTTGTGCTTCGCCCACTGCTCACACTTCATAACATCAAAGCGTTTTGCCTAAGACTGAGAAAGAAGAATTGAAGCAAGGCGGTGTAGGAGGTGGTAAAGAGAAACATGTCAACTTCGTCATCATTAACATTGATTGTGTCATGTAATACATCATATGCCACATGTAACATGCCACTAACCAGTTAGAATGTGTTGCAACATGGTATTTATGATTGTGTTACCCCTTTTACTGCATGTAGATTTCTATATTTTCTTGTAGTATTTACATAAAAGATATATAAATAATACTTGCAGAAATTTTCTTTGCATTTTCTAATGGAAAATCAGAGTAATGTACTCGTAAAGAAAGGAAAGCTTTCGTGCGGCATGCGTTAAGGAATGAATTTTAATTGCGTATTACTCATACGCACCGTGGAGGTTCACTTGAGACATGTCTAAGGAGGCAGTGGACTGCATTCGGTGATGCGGAATATCGTCTCAACAAATGGATTTCAAAGTGAGCAAAATAAGCCAAAAGAATTCAGCATAAAAGCATCCGACATCGGATGAAGAAATGTAATATTTTGTATAGGACATTAATAACAAAGGTCTTCAAGTAATTATTTTCTATAATGAGCACCAGAATCATATGCAGATAATGATTTGGCCATGCAGATTTCCAAGCAAAACTAATTCAATTGCGAACTTATGCATGGTAAAATATTTTAATTCTTAATGAAAGACATACATTGTTAATCTTTATCCTTTAATTGACTGAACAAAATTTTGCATAAACATTTTCCATAACTTCTTCTAAACCTGATTCCTAATTGCGGGCGTAGTTATTGAAACCCAATAAAAATATACTTTTTTATTTTTGCAAAAAGGGTCAAGTCGATAATGTTATATGGAAGAACAGGACAAATTAACAATACCCGCTTATCTTAGGAGAGGCTGTTATATCTCCTTCAACACGGTGGCTATCTGACTATCGAGTCAGTGTAAAATGGGGTACATGGGTGAATTTTTGCGCCACTCCATTTCTTTAATATACATTTGACACTTTCCGACTTTATTTCCTGAACAACTTTAGAAATATTGTCCTAAATGCTCTGCATTGTTTGTTGATTATTCGATTAAAATCGATCGAGAACACATCTAAAGGCCTCAAATCGCAGGCTGACCGACTGATAGACAAGGCAACTGTTGTAAACTTTTATGAAACTTGTTAAAATAAATTAATATTTTGTCAGACCGTAGCCGGAGGTTTTAAACAGACCATAACAACTAGTCCCTTTTCTACCATAAAATCTGGCCAATTTTCCAAAAATTCAAATTTTCTGAGCAATTTTTCTAATCTTCTAATATTTTCTAATCTTTCTAATATCTCCCACACATAAAACTGATTTAACCCAAATATTTTTAGCTTCATATCTTTCGGGAAGTTACGCTGAATTCGTATATTTACCAAAGACTTGAAGATGAGTAAGCTGTACGCAAGATGTGTTCCGCGCTTGCTTTCAATAGAACAAAAAAAGGCATCGTGAAGGCGTTACAGTAGAGTGTTTGGTGATATTTCACGTCAATAAAGCTTAATTTTTACGTCGATTTATAACCACGAATAAAACATGGGTTCACCACTTCACACGCGAGGCATAGAAACAGTCAAAGTAGTGGACTGGATTGGGAGAATCGCGTCCAAAAAAGGCGAAAACTATTCCATATACAGGCAAGGTCATGGCGTCCATTTTTTTGGATGCGCATGAGATTATTTTATATTGATAATCTTCAGAAAGGAAAAATTATTAACGGCAAATATTATGCTAATTTATTACAGCTTTTAAGTGATTACATTGTGGAAAAAGACAGCACTAAACGCAAAATAAAACATTGTTTCATCAAGACAATGCTTCAGTTAATACATTCACTTTGCGATGGCTAAAATTAATGAATTAAAGTTTGAATTTCTTCATCACCTTCGCACTTTATTTGCCAGCTTTAATTCTTTCGGGTTATTTTCTATTTGCAAACTCGAAAAAATGGCTGGGTGATAAAAGATTTGCCAAGAACGAAAAGGTGAAATCTGCGGTTGATGGCTATTTTAAGGAGTTTGGCAGTTCTTACTATAGACAGGGTATAGAAACTATTGAATATCGCTGGAAAAAGTATATCGAAATAAAAGTAGATTGTGTTGAAAAATAAAGAAAAGTTTTCCCAATTTTTTTTTTTTTTTTTTTTTTTTTTGTACCTTCTTGCCTTGTTTTGGAGCCGCCCTCATATACGCAAAAATTAGATTTGAGTTTATCCGTGCTTAAGATCATAAAAAAAAGTACTTTACTTTAACGTCTACTCCAATATTTAGAATGAAGCCCACTTGGGCTTTAAAACGACGTATACTTAATATAAATTAATGTCACTAATAAAGTTATCATGAGTATCGAATTAACAAAGCAAAATTTTCACATTACTCATACGTCACCAAAACTTCCAATCAAAATTTAAATACATAAAAAGCTGTACAACTTAATCTAATGGAGTTTTTCGTTTTCAAAAACAAATTGTTGATTAACCTCATGCATTATTAAAACGACGACGAAGTATACAGCGACAACTCACCTCTGACATTTGTCATTCAACTGACAGTCACTAATGCGAAGTAAAGTTATCATTAATTTAACCCACATCATTTACAATTTCAAACGACAACTTTGAAAGAGCAGCAAAAGTCGAAAAAAACGAAAACAAAAGAAACAAAAACTGCGGCAGACAAAGAAGTAAAACTGCTGAAATCTCGTAAAATTGGAATGGTAAAAAGGTGTGTGAGCTCTATACTACATAACCCGACAACAACGACAATGCGATACCTTGCAATAAACAGAAACATATAGAAACTTATACCAAGTATTTCGAATTATTAATGTATCGTATATAGAAATCTAATAAGCTAAACTATACAGCACCATATTTTTTCCATTTGATGCCAAAAGAGTTTACACACGTTTCCCAGATATATTAATAAAAGCGCCACCATAACCGTCAGTTTATGATATATGATAAATTCTAAACCTCCACATATGTTGACATTTATGTGTAAGACTAAGAAATATATTAGGGGAGGGTTAACCACCAGGATCAAACAACATCACATTGACTTATTTTACCTCACAGTATACAAATTTAATACCAATTACTTTTCAAACACCTTCGGAACAATTTTCACTTTACAAAAATGTGTTACAACCATTTCTTAGACGACAATATTCTCTTCTTTTATCTTTAAATTCATTTTTTAAATTGGTCGTCTTTCTTATTGTTAATGAAGAAATATCCTTCCCCTTACTTTACATTATTTAAAAATTAGCATTTGTTTGTAACTTGAATATTATTGCGTACTGATAGAATTCTGGAGCAAAAAATTCATTCAATTTCATTTTATTTGGTTTGATCCCGAAGAGTTTTGATAATCCTCAAATTGATTTGGAGGATCATAGAACTTATTCAAAGAACCGAACTTCTTCAACTCATCTGCATTCCTTTCTATGTTTTCTATCTCGCATATATAAGGTTTCATATATATTACGTAAGGCCATATTATTGTCTCTTACTTGCTTACACAGATGGCGCTAAAACGGTAACAGATTATCTGTTATGTGACGCACCTAACAGATAATTCCAAATGTATCAATTTTCTGCATTCTTTAACCAATTTGTTACACCAAATTTTGTCATGATTTCAAGAACCTGATCCTTTCACAAAAACTCTTTTCGCCATCTTTACTCAAAGAAATCGCTGCATTTTAATACATTCATAGTTGGAAAACAACCCTGTCAAAGACTGAAAGGACAGATCCATTAGCTTCTGTGATTACATGCTATAAAGCAAGACGGCCAAGAGTGCACGTGTTTCAATTACAATTAAAAGCTTTCTATTTGATATTGAGACCAAAGCAATGGACAATGTAATATTTAATTTTAATAATTTAATAAATTTAATAATTTTATTAATTACATTTAATATTGAGGAAAAATCAACTAGAATTTTAAAGTTATTTTTATTATTAAAGGATAATTTTCAGTTACTACTCTTTGTTTCTGTTTAAAATGTTATTTCTTAAAAAAACATTGAATACTTACTTATTGCCTATTAAATTCTATACAGTTTGGATTTCTTTTTTTTCCTTTTTTGGAATTTAACGAAATATGAAGCTTAATGTACTATAAATTAAACGTATTTAATTAAATGAACTTACAAAACTGAAGGACACATCCTTTGCAGTTGTATTGAATTTGTTGAATTTCTTTACTACAAATATCCTAAACCACTTCTACTTTGAATTAAGTTTAAAACATTTCGAAGATACAAAAGAAAATTTTAAAAACGATGCGCAAGTTTTTTGATCTTAAAACATACCGTTTGTAAGTTTTTAAATCAGACATAACAAAATCAGAATTAGAGACATGTCCCATAAGTAGGTTTTTTTGTGGAAGCTTACTGAAGATGCTTATGTGTTTCGCCTATAGATTGTAAGTAAGTTTTTAAATCGGTTGCTATGTCCCTATACCCTAACCCACTTTCCCCCTATTACCTATCCCCTATCCCCCATCCACTAATCCCCAAACCCCAAACCCTTATCCCCTATCCCCTATCCCTTATCCCCTATCCCCTATCCCCTATCCCCTATCCTCTATACCCTATCCCTTACCCCTTATCCTTTACCCCTGTCCCCTATCCCCTATCCCCTATCCCCTATTCCCTATCCCCTATCCATATTCCGCTATACCCTATCCATATTCCCCTATACCCTATCCATATTCCCCTTTCCCCTATCCCTTATCCCTTGTCCCATATCCCCTATCCCCCTATCCTTCTATCCCCCTATCCACATATTTCCCTATCCACTTATCCCCCTATCGGTTGCTATGTCTGATTTAAAAACTTATAATCTACTGGCGAAACGGTGATCTTCCAAATAAACCTACTTATTGGACATGACCCTAATTGGGATTATTATTTTACTTTTCTTTTCCTTCCTACAGCAAATAATTATGAAATTATAATTTCTCATATTTTATGAGATGTTAAAATATTGCCTATCAAAGCGTAAATCGTAAATGTGTATTATCTTTGCTTAACTCAATTCTTTAGTCTATTAACTCAGCTTTCCTATCGAGTACCATATTTTCACCACAGTTGATAATCTCATGCTCATTACACTACCACATCTTTACATGGTCCTTCGAGCCGGATTAATCGAAATTATAAATATTATATGATATTCAAATGGTTTTCTCTCATTTCCAGATAGATAATTCTCAGTCATTTATTCATATTTATATGTTCGAGTATATGAATTATAAGTTTATACGAGTTTATTTTATATTATAGTTGAATGAATTGACGTTCTTCGGTTCTTCCTTATTCAATTCCTTCAATTCCAATTGAAAACGTATACGACTAATAGGTTTAGTCCATTATATCCACCAACTGCCGCAAAAACCTAACTTGTATATGAGGAGCAATTTGAGCACCATAACATTACTTTTGGTTCATCCCGCAGCGCCCGTTCTGCTTACCAAAAGTGTCCTACTTGGCACATTATATCACACCCACAACCTTCATACCAAGCAAGTTCAGGCTCCTACCCATTTTAAGTTTTGAGAATAGGTTAAGGTCGTTTCCACTCTAAGGTATATGATTTTTGCACACATTGAACTAAATTTTTTGTGGCCAAAAATTATATCATTCTCCGAAATACTTCCTATTACCTTGATAGTATTTAGAAAAGTTTCTTAAAACTGAATGTGAGAGCACTAACTTGATTTGTATTTGGTGACAAGCAATCCCCATTTCATATTTACCTTGTATGCAACCTGACAGTAGACCGAATCTATTTTCGCATCATCGATCACAAGTATATCCCTGACACTGAAATCATACCTTATGCTATTATCACCGGTTTACCATGTTTTGATCAAGGCAAAGATTGCACTGTTTCGACATCATTCATTGTAAATCATTCGCCGTAGAATTTGTAACAAACTCCACGCCGAATTCATAATACTCCGCAGCACAGTGTGATGTAAAGCACTCACATTTAAAAAAGCGCAACAAATTCCAAATGTCTTTTCAAATTTGCCCCATGTCGTCCTAACTTCAAATTAAACTCTCTTATTTTTTCTCTTCGCTTTGTGTGAGCAACTGCGAATCTAGTAAATTCCAAAAGTTGCAAAAACTGTACAGCAGAAACAAACAAAGAACCAAAAATATTGAAAAAAGTGCAAAGTTGGCTTTTGAGTTCCTGGCACTAAAGTGACTGTCACCTGTCAACACAACTTCAGCTCCAAATCCCATGAAAAAAAAAATCGTTCCTTCAAACTCTTCAACCAAAAATTCACCTCCTGCCAACTTTCTCGGCTCCTACAAAACAAGAAAAAAATACAATTTGCCCAGAATTCTGTCGAGCTTTTCGGCGTACATTAACAACAATACGTTCACGTTGGAGTGGTTCAAGACAACAACTTTACATTTTAGTCCCTCAGAAATAAAAAGTAAGAGCAGAAAAAACAAAAACATTGCAAAACAAGGAAAAAGTGTCACTCACACAGACAGAGTACAAAAATTCGTACATCAAATGTACATTAGAGCGGTAGTTAAAAGTATTCAGTGTACAATTTTTCAAAATTACAAATAAGACAAACGACAGCAACAGCAATGGCAGCAGCAACAACAATCACGGAAACGACAGACAGCATCAACCACCACAGACAACAACAACATTAATGATGTTGGTTAACAACAACAGGAACAACTCGAAAGTCCTCAACAAAAACAAAAAAAACGCACTCAGGTCCTGAGATCTCAGTGTCAGTCAGAGTTAATGCAAACAGCTACAAGGAAAAAAGTGACAATGACGATGACGATGACTATGACAATGACGACGACGACGACAACGACGACTATCTGCGAAAAATGACATGTAACAAACAGAGAACAGAGAAAAAACAACATCGGAAGAACGCACCAAACGTATTTCTATGTATTTTTTTGAAATTCATTTACATACACAGATGTAAATATACAAGCAAACTCCCATACAGACACAGATGTTCTTGTGTTCCTGTACAGATAAAACAATTATATACACAAGAACAGACAGCTTTATGACTTTTGGTTTGATTTAGCGGCGGAGTTGGATACTGGATGTTCAAGCAATGGAGTAATAATAAAAAAAAAGGATGAGATTAAACTTCTCAGTACCACCTTCCCAGTTCTGTGTTTGAAATAATTTGTGGTCAAAAATAATGACGTAGGAATCATACAGTAGAATGAAATGACATCCCGCAAGCAAGGAACATTGCCCAAACATTATTAAGGAGTAAAAGATAAAGGCCGACATAGCAAATAATCGCTTTGAGGCAAGTCGAATAAAACGAATAACTGAAATGTTATCATTAAGCATTCCCAGTAATCCTGTGCGACATAAACACACTTACCAAAAATCTATCAGAGAGTAGAATAGAATATACTCAAGGCATGGAAACAGCACATTTCACATTTAAGCACATAAAATTTGCCAGATAAATAGAGCTATCCTTGATAAAGACATTTAGATGGTTTGTTGTGCTTCCGATCAAAAGGGCAAAAGCTAAAAGTAACAATTTTATCCGAAAATCCCGGTAAATATTACAAATGTACAATATACAAGGTGGCGCACGAATCGTTCTACAAACACTAAGCGGAGATTAATGGGGACCGCTATTTAAAGATGTTAAAGAAGATTTTTTTACTGACAACGCCAACAAAGGCATATCCGTTGCAACAGTATTTGGTTCCAGCTTGATGAAGCAACTGCACACATATTCAGAACGATTATAATGGAGCTCCAACGAAAATTCCCAACCAAATTAATATCCAGAAATCGCACTTTCCGCTGGCTTCCAAGGTCACCTGACCTGACTGCATCAGACTTCTTTTAAATGGTTACGTCAAGCAATAAGTTAACAAACTGAAACCAGAGAATTTGGCCGAATTAAAGCAGTCCATTAAAACAGTAATTGAAGCAATCCCGACTTTAATAATTTTCTGATCAGGTGTCGCATATGCGTTAGATAAAATTTTAGTATGTTTTTAATCTTATATTTAGCCGTCATTCTTCCATTCAAAGGTATGTCGATCTACATCTGTTATATATATATATTATATACAATTAAGCCCATGCAGTAAATCTCTTTTTCTTCAACTAGTTGAAACTCTTTAGGGTAGACTCTACTGAAATTGAAATAACTCTGATATAAGCAATTTTTTAAATCACATACGACGCTTATTGGGGATCCACTGTTAGCACAAAGTTTCCTTATTCCTATAAGCTTTCCTTCATTACTTCAAATACTCAGTTAAATATCGACCCCTGAGCTCTAATATAAAATATATTGCCCATTTTATTTAAACATTTTTCCATCTAAGCAACACATTCAGCCAACCAACTGTCATTCCCTTCCTTACACAATAAAGACAAATTAATGATAATTATGAACTAATGCTCAAAGTAGACATTCTTGACTCTTACAAGAGTACAGCGAAAACTCATTTTCAAATGCGCATCTGCACATCGTATAAAGAAACTGCGACTAAAGAAATAAATGTCAAGTGAAACAAGTACACCTTAATGTCTAACACCTTCTGTAATTTTAACTACTCTTTCAGATGACTTTAAATAAGAAACGTTTCATTCAATGCTTCATTTTTCTTTTATTCTGTTTGGGCTCATACCTTTTCCTTTACTGTTGCTGTATCATTTTAGTTGTTGTCGTTTTTTTTTCCTTCATTCTCATGATCACCATCTTGTTTCATATTCTTTTACTTAAAGAGGTCTCCTATTAACAGGAAGTTTTCTAACTAATTAAAAAATAAAAACTTTGAATGCTACTTTATGTTTAACATTTCTGTGTGTTTATAGGAAGTGGTAGTAATGGAACTGATATTGCAAAGGCTGTCACTGCAATGGTGAGACGGTATTTAAATGTTTTACTTAACCAAAAGCTTTTATTTAAATGACTCAATTGGTTGTAAATTCTTGTGACCGGAATCAGCCTTATTTAATTATTAATTATTTATTAACTATTTACTTTAATTATTTCACTGTAAACCCAATTATTTAATATACATGTTATCCAAGCTCTAATAGATTTAGCAATTTGGTTTTGTCTCTAATTTTCTTTTTTCAATCGATTTTTGGAATTTTTTTTTTTATTAGATGACATTACTTTTTGCCTAGTAAAAATAGCTGTGCCAATAATATAGTACACTTCACCTAATTTCCAGGCTCAAATTAATTATCTTACGAAGCAGACAAAATCATTCCCCACCCCAAAATCATAAATGTCAACATTCATGCAACATTCGTAGAAATACGTGACTTGGTTTTTACAGGCAAACGAACTCCTATTCTTTCGTCCTCAATGTATGATAAGGCTGCAGTAACACCTCGCGTTTTCCGATGATATCAATTTCATCAACTTGGGAAAGCAGCATTTGTTAAAGATTGGGCCTGAGGTCTCGTTTGGAACAACACCGCTCTTCATTTTCAATATATGACGAGGCTGCAGTAACACCTCGCGGTTTCCGATGATATCAATATCATCAACTTGCACACGCAATTTTGTTAAAGATTGAGCCTAAAGTGTCGTTTGAAATAAAACAGCTCAGTAAGATATTTTCTATTATCACTATTTGTCGATCATTCTACATTCCGCGTAGTTGTATCAACATCTCCATGGTCGCATATTATTTTCGCCAAAATGGGCTGGCTGCCTGTGTTAATTTTACAGTCAACCAAAAGGTTTGCACTGAACCTTCTCCAGAATTTGTCATATTGTGTACATCTGATCGGTAGTCGAATCCAAAGTCTCTAAATATCTTCTTAAAGTGCAGTCAAATTACCCGTTTTCTACAAATGGAAAATATTATTGTTTAGTACTCCCTTCCTATTTGACCGAGCATAATTCGATAATTTGTTCACTCGACTACCGAGCATATGATCGTGGGTTCAAGCCCCGGTACGACACTCTGCCTTTCTCTGCACGGCAGTCACTTAAATTTCTATTACCACCACTTTCAGAAGTAGAAGAATCATGTAGTGTAGCAAATACCTCTTCCAGCTAATCTCAAAAGAATGCATGTAAATTCTTTCGAAATGAGACTTTCTCACATATTCCATTCATAAAATGTCAGGGATTTGTTGGACGCCTTTTCGTATCTATGAAATGCCAAGGTTTAAAATAACAAATATATTGAAGAGTATTTATAAAAATCTTTTCATCCAAAGGTGACTCTAGTCCTTGTACGAGTAAGTCTTTTCCCTGTCAAACCGACTTTTTTCAATTTGATGCTTAACATATCCACGCCTAAGATATATTTTTTATGTCCTCTCTCAAGTCGCTTGATATGGGGGCTATCAGGAATGTATATGTACTGATTTCACTAATGAATATCTCTAATATTCTCATTTCCACATTGCATCTTGCTTGTAATTTTTAAACTGATCCATCCCTAGAAATGACACGATGCTTAGTATACGTAACTGCAGCGTATATTATCGTCTATTCGAGGCCCAATACAAATATAAAATCTCCACTATCAGTTACCTTAATATGACAGACAAATACTTTGAGTATTCCAGCTGGCAACCCTAGTAAAAGCTTCTGAAACTGACGTTCGGAATCGACGGTGAGCAGTAAGTCGAAAACAGCAGCCATGTAAATTCAATAAATGTTCTTCCATAGTCCATTCGGAATTTTTTTTTATTATAATGAAATTTTTATAAATGAAATTCATTGAGAATCGGTTTATGCTCGAGGTTATAACTTTTTTCTTTTTATTGAAATGCCAAAGCGTTAAAATTCTAAACAAATTCAAAGAAACATATCCAGAAATTATCAAAATTACAAACTGCCTTTATGTCAGATTTGTTCAGTGTCGGAAAATGTGAAAAATATTAACTTCCTCAAATGGAAAATTAGCAATTGTTGTTAAAGAATATGTGCAACCCACTATACAACACCCTTTAAAGTAACATTGAGTACATGTATCATCTTTGCAGTTACTTGTGTTCCATTCTTTTCAATTTCTCCGGAAAAAATCCTTCATAAGACCCTCTACATTACAACATGGTACTTTGTAAGGCGGTTTGCATATGGAGAGTTTCTTTAGGAAGCGTTAACTTACCATTACATCCACATGAGTTCCTAAAATGTCTAACTACAATATTATAAAAATAATCAGCGAAAATATATTGTTTATACTCGTATGATATACGAATATTATATTTAAGAAAAAACCTATACTAAGCATCTATTTAAGTGGGAATTTTACATAACAAACGCACTCATTTGGACAGAGAAAGTTCAACAGATGCCCAAAGTTCGACTAGGCTTAAGTTCACATATCTCTCATTATGAATTATGAGTTTAGCTAAAATGTAATATATCTAATATATTTAATATATTTAATGATGTATCCAAGACTTAGAATGGTTCCACACCCGAAAAATAGGATTCGAATTTAATATTGGAAGGTCCTTTCCGAATCAATCAATTTGTGTTATTTGTTGCTTCTAATTAACCAATGAATAGCACAAAATTTAAAAAACTTTTAAGAATTATTAGTTTTTTTTTTCAGAAGTGGGAAAATTTTTGTATAATTTACCAATTATTTCACTTGTGACACTGGCACTCCACAGTATTGGGAACGATATACTGACTCGCCGCCATACATGTGAATGTGTCAGGAATCTTTCTAAATACTCACAATCATAATTTTTATGTTTTACTGGGAAAAATCGTTTTCTTTTAGTACTCCACGATTATAATTAGCACCCCATAACAAAACATTTACTTTCAATATAATTAAGATTTGAATTTTATCATTATTTTTTTTTTTGTTATTTATATATTTAAATATATTAACCCCCTATAAATATACACATATATATGTATGTATATAAAGTACGATTTATTTTCTTTGCATCGCCTTCTGTTTCCAGTTAACGAATAGTAAAAAACCTCTTGAATTTAGGGGGGCAAAAATTAGTTTCCTATGCCAACCATTTTCAATCATAAAAGCACAATCCGCCGAATTTCGACCATAAAAATTAATTTCCTATAAAAATACCATTATCAATGATAAAAACATGATCTGCCGAATTTCAACTCAGATATCCAGCCTCAAAAATTAATTTCCTATGCCAACCATTTTCAATGATAAAAACATGATTTGCCGAATTTCGGCGTGGCCGTCTAGTTTCAAAAATTAATTTCCTATGTCTACCATTATCAAAGCTAAAAACATGATTTGCCGAATTTCGGCGTGGCGTCCAATCCCAAAAAATTAATTTCCTATCCTAACCATTTTCAATGATAAAAACATGATCTGCCGAATATCGATGTGGCTGTCCAGCTTCAAAAATTAATTTCCTACGCCAACCAATTTCAGTGATAAAAACATGATCTGCCAAATTTCGACTTGATCGTCTAGCTTCAAAAATTAATTTCCTATTCCAACCTATTTCAATGATAAAGACATGATCTGCCGAATTTCGATTTGGCTATCCGGCCTTAAAAATTAATTTCCTATAAAATCTGTTTTCAATGATAAATAACATGATCTGTCGAATTTCGGCGTCGCCGTCTAGCTTCAAAAATTAATTTTCCTTCGCCTACCATTATCAAAGCTAAAAGCATGATTTGCCGAATTTCGGCGTGGCTGTCCATGCCCAAAAAATTAATTTTCTATCCCTACCATTATCGAAGACAAAACCATGACCTGCCGAATTTCGGCCGGTCTATTCAGCCCCAAAAATTAATTATAAATGCCACCTATTTTCAATAACAAAAATGTGATCTGTCGAACATCGGCTAGGTTGTCTAGCCTCAAAATTTATTTCCTATGCCTATCATTATCAAAGATAAAAACATGATTTTCCAAATATTGACATGGCTGTCCAGCTTCAAAAATTAATTTCCAATACCAACAAATTTCAATGGCAACAACATAATTTACCGAATTTCAACGCGGCTATCCAGCCTCAAAATTTTTTTTTCTGTGCCTACCATTATCAAAGATAAAAACATGGCCTGCCGAATTAAAATTAATTTTAGATACCAACAATTTTCAATTACAAAGACATAATATGGCGAATTTCGACGTGGCTATCAATCGTACAAATCGTTTTAAAATCACTCTCCATTACACAATGACACTAACAATTTATTTATATACTGTTCTGATAGAAAGCATTCAAATTTGTAGTGAAATATGATTATTTTTACACAACTGCTTTAAATCCAAAAGCCTAACTCTGGCATAAGTGCCAAATAGAAAATTAGCCTATTTTTCGTATTTCAACACTTAATATTTTACCAAACCTGAAGCCATAACAGCAAATAGCTGTAGAGTTATTAAGTAACGACCTCTATTCTGCTCTGAAGTTTTTTAATTTTCTCCCTTTATTTTGCCTTTTTCTCATTTTGTTCTGTTCGTATAATGACATTTAATGCAAGTTTTCTTTGCGTTTTCTTTTTTTTCTACTGCTCTTGCTTGTATTTCATTTGTAACACCATAGTTTTGCACAATTCTTTTTCGTTTTGTGTTCCAACCTCTCACCTCATCTTTGTCCCACTGCTGATTCTTAGCTCTCCACTTCCCTACTTAAACTGGATGTACTTTTTCTATAATTATGTTTTCTTTTACTAGCGAGTATATAGCCTACAGCTGTCATATAATTTTATCCTTTCTCTATCCCACTTGTGTTTCTAAGAATTTCAATGACTGTGTTTATATTCTCTTTACTATAGCCCTAACTCCTTTCTGTGAAAGGACTTCACGCAGGCAAAGAGGGAGCGGACGTTTAATGTGGGAGTCGAGTGCATGAGATGATATCCTTTTGTGTTTTGTTCTGCAGATGTAACTTCGAGTTGGAAAAAAACTTGAAAATTATTTTAAAACTGTGGTTAATTTATGTTGTTATTTTTCTGCATTGTTTTTTCTCCCTCCCTCCCTGTGCTTTTGGGCTCTTGTCCTGTGCATGAGCAAAAGTATATAATTTGTATTACTTTCTTTCATTAGTTTCAGTTTAATTTTAGCTCTGGAGGAGATGAACATGAAAGTGAAGGAGATTGCCTTAGGATTAGAGCAGAAGGACAATGTTGAGTTGACATGAAAAAGTCACAACATGACAAGAACATGTCGAGCATCTGTTTATTGAAATGTTATGGTTTTTCGACGTGAAACATTCAGTGACAAGATGATTGCAGCAATTTGCACAAAAGTAATTATTATTATTATTATTATTAAATATACTAAAATAAGTTGCGCAATTGTATGATAGCTACTCATTAATTTAACTTTAATATCTTTCAGCCCAAGATCTCCTGATCCGTATTATTAATTGTAGAAGCTGTTCGGAAGCATTTTTGTGGAAACAGTTTTGGAGAAAATTCCTGAGAATATGATGGCCGAAAATTCTATACTTAACTCAGTTCTTAGAATATTGTGACTATAAAAAACGTTTGCTTGTATTGACCAGAAACATCTGCTTAGGCAAACTAGATCGATTTTTTTAACAATCATACACAACAATGAGGATATGCAATATTCGGTGCAAATACGTCTAATTCGTGACGTGGGAAATTTATTGCAATTACTGTTGGTTATGGTAAGATAAGATATGTTTCTCAACATCTTAAAACAAAGTGAGCAGTTTCTTTTTAGTTTTCTGACTAAATGAAAGGAACGATATTTCACTTAACTCCCTGCCGATCGTAATCAAGCTATTAGCATTAACATATTAGAAGTCCATTTCAATTATCAGACCTAATTTTATCAAAATTGTTGATGTCTACTAAGTTATGGTAACGTTAATGTAACGAAATAAAAGATATAAAGCTAATTATAAATTATTTAAGTAACTTCTGAGAGAGATACAACCTTTTCCATGCATATTGTCTAAACTTCAACATTTTACCCATAATTTTAAGATTATATACATATTTGAATTTATCATTGAATTTATAATAAAATTAACCTTCTTTTGTACAATGTACTTTTTGTAAAATGTACTTGTGTAAGAATATTATTGTGAATTAACTCAAATTTTTGCCCCTGAAGTGTTACATAACTCCATTGAGTGAAAATGTGTGTACTAAATATAACCGAATACTGAATTGTAACATATGAAGTTAACTGTTGTCGAAGGTTTTGTAATAAGAAAAAATCTTACAAATCAGATCTCAACTGGTAAGCACAACTCGTTGCCTACATAAATCTCTTTTGAATTGGCACTAATTCTAATTCTCATCCTTTATTTATCGCCACTTGTAATTTGTGCAATATCAATTTGATTACATATAATTTTACATGACTGTGAAATTATATGATCCAAATTACAAGTTCCAATTTTCAGTTCTCTGGTAGAAACCAACTGTGAAATTGGTCCTCCTAAAGATCATCGCAATTGGATAATTCAAAATACAGTCCAACATATACATTCCACAACTACAACGAAAGAGGTATCAAATTGATTAAAGGATTCCCCGCTACTCCCCCCGCTATCACATCAATCATCTCTATCAATCTATCACCAACTCTGTACACATATAATGAACAAAATTTGAAGCTTCTATGGCCTGTCAATTTGAATCTGCAGAAGATTATTTCAATTCAATAAATAGATCAGTTTATGGCAACACAATATATTTTTGTTCTTTGAGCTAAGTTTACCAAATACATAATATGAGCCAAAATTGATCATATACCCCCAGATTTTACCAAGAATTACAAAGCAATACAATTGTTAAAACTTTTGGAGCTTTAGCCTACCAATTTAAAAGTACAGGCGAAATATTGAATTTTAGCCAATCGAAAGTTATTGCGGGAAGCATCAGAATGAGCGTGGTGGTGTCTTAGAAATTCGTTTACCAAACGTGAGATATGTAGCAAATTTAGTGGAGTCTGGCATAATTAATT
Organism: Philornis downsi; assembly: GCA_019455685.1. Lineage (NCBI taxonomy): Eukaryota > Metazoa > Arthropoda > Insecta > Diptera > Muscidae > Philornis > Philornis downsi. The sequence continues at coordinate 249,127 of JAHXMU010000052.1, read as the reverse complement.
TAAAAGTATAAAAGGAATTACATCAAAACACTGAATTTCGATAAATAGGTCAATTTATATGCCCGAAATTAACCACGCACGATTGATTTTCTCAAATTTCGCAAACAATACAATGGACAAAAAAATTTGTCTAATGCAGTTAATGAAATAAGAGCGAATTGGAGAAAAGCTCATTTTCAGAAAATCGGGCAATCTGCATGGGATGTACCACAAAGGATCTAATCGATATAATTCCCGGATACCATTTGACAAAATACTAAACCTTGGTAAGTTTTAAGAAATTTTACAAAGATTTAGAACAGCCAGCCTCTCGAACAAGCGGAGAAGGCAAAAAATACGTAGGTTTTAAACCCTTCTTTCTGCAGTTTTTTGTTTCTCCGTATAAAATATCACAATTTCTAGCAACAAAAGTACCAGAAATTAATCAATAAAACTCAAAATATTTATTATCCATTCAAACTTATTATATCGCCTTCACAGTATTCTACTCCCGAAACAACACATTTATGTCTATGAATATTTCGATTATCGATATTCGATGTTTTCAAATGCATTTCAAGAACAAAGTTCACTTCTCACCATGACTGACTACTATCGACTATTGGACTCGATGTGGAATTTTGAATTTTAGATGAAGATAAAATTCCATCGAAGCCATATCAATGTTATTAATGTTTGCTTAATTTTTTTGCTGGAAATTCGTTCGCAATGATAGCCTTGTGAAACGATGCATTATCGTATTAAAAAATCTATGAGTTTGTCTTCCCCTAATATGACCATTTTCAACGAATTGGTTTTCTCGAAATTCACATAGCTTTCATATATTATTCTATATTTACGCCTGATAACCAAAATAAACAGTAAATATTATTTTGCCGTTTGGTCGATTTCGACGTGGTTTTCTCGGTATTAACTGCATTGAAAGATGCCATTCTGGTTGACTGGTCTGCATGTTAAACTCGTACATCCATGTCTCATCATCAGTTATAATGCTTTTTATGAATATGAGATCGGAATAAGTTAACATAGTATGTCTTCAGCCACCTATACGTGATTGAATTTGTAAGAAAAATTCAAATCTTTAGCAACTATTTGAACGGCAAAGCCTATCATATCCATGCAATCGAGGAAAATGGTACAAATTGCTTCATGAGATGCAGAAAGATCTTCTTTAAACACAAATGATGGCTTTCGCTCAACATTTCCCACACTTAATCAATGTTAACTTCAGTTGCCACAGTGAGGCAAATCTTCCATCATAACTCAGCCGCCTTTGAATACACTGAAGCACTCATGTGCACATAATTTTGATAAAGTCAATCGATCATAAGCCTCCTGCAACTATTTCAGTGATTGCAGTGCTCTTGCATTTGCCATACAAAATTTGAAAGAAATATTTTGTTCAACATATTTATCCGTCATAAAAATCGCAAAACACTCTTAAGATGAACTCACGAAATCGAGTACTATAAACGAACTAAATAACAGATTGTGGTTGAAGCCCAAGTTAATATAGAGGGCAGTTGTAGTTGTCAGGCATAAAGAAGGGCCGCAACTTTGGAAGACTCTTTTGGATTTTTTTTTAAATTTTGGCAATATAGCTCTTATTTTAATAACATACAGGGTAACGCACCAAACGCAATACAATAAGAAAAAGAAATAACTTTTTTTAATACATTAATTTCATTTATTTATTTACTTTTTTCCGTATAGAAAATTAAATTTTATTTCATATAAATAATTGGTTTTAAAGAAGATAGACCGTAAATGATCTTCATGTTCATTCACGAAGATGCGACACCAGATTAGAAAATCATTCATTGCGGCTTGAAGGGCTAAAGTCGCGATCGTGTCAGTTATTGATTTAATGGACTGCTTCAATTCAGTCAAATTTCCTTGTTTCGTTTTGAATACCTCTTGCTTGACATAACCCCATAAAAAAAGTTTGGTGCAGACAAGTCAGATGACCTTAGAGGTCAGAAGTCCACGAGGGTTTAACGTGAGTCTCGCCGTGAAGGCCTTACCCACGGTGTGCGACACACTTGGCATATTACAATGCGATTGCTGACGCCCTCCTGGGATAGCCAAGTAAAAACTTGGGCTATCTAGGAAAAGGGGCTGACAATTGTGCTATTAACACATATTGGCAGCCCTTTCTTCGCAGCCAGGAGATACCAAATTGATTATGTTAGTATGGAACATAATCCCCATTGACGGAGGTGAAGCCTATCTTACCACCTCTGCTACTACGGTTGCAATGCAACTTCACATTCGAGCACAAAGAGTCTACCACCGATTTTGGTATCAACCACAACCCGCGTGATGCTCCCACTGGTGGTCCAACACCAGACCTTAGAGGTCAGTGGAAAATGTAGTTTTTGGATGTTAATCTGTTTAGGAATTTTCGCCATAACCGGTGCAGTTTCTCCATTTTGCTGAAACCAAATGCTGTTGAAACGGATATGCAGTTCTGGATAAAAAAAAACTCCTTCAACATCTTTAAATAACAATCTTCATTGACAGTTGACAGTAGTACGATTCGTGCGCTACCCTTTATTTGTGTTCTTTTAGAACAGCTTTGGTATAACTCATTGTCTGGTCAATATTTCGAGGGGAAAATGTCTATGGGATCCAAAGTATAATAAGTTTTGAAACTAAATCAATAAGTTGTCTGCTCAGCAACATATTATTTTTACAATACCGTAAATATAATACCTTACTAACAAACAATTTAATTGTTTTTAAACAAAAATTAATTTATTATTTGCAAAAACATTATAAAATGCATTTTGACATTTAGCTTTTTAACACTTTAATTTTAAAACTTAAAATTTATTAAACTAACTAAACTAACATCAAACTTAAATCTCTCGATTTAATAGTTTTCAATTATAGTATTAAAAGAAACTTTAGGTTTTTTGCCTCCCCATCAACATTTAATATGAGTTTCGTTTTTATTTTACACTTTTGCCGAGTGCTTCAAACACTTTCACACTAATTGAGGTTAAGCAATATAACAAACAACAATTTTCCATTTTAATAAAATCATATACAATTTTTATAATAAAAACTTAATAACACATAAGAACACTCAGTCGGATGTTGCTCTTTTATTTTTTGTACTCCTCCATTGAGAATCTCGTCGGTGCTCTCTGTCCCGTTGGAGTTGTTCAATATATTGAATTTTAATAAAATATAAATGATGATGATGATGATGCTGATGCTGATGCTGCCGATGACGATGACGATGATGCCCTCTCTATATTGTATAATGGATCGAGTAGTAGTCATGATATGAATGGACAACCATTAAAAGCTGAAGTAGCTGTCGAAAAACAAAACATCAAAAGCGCACAGAGGCAGAGACAGTGGCAGAGAGTAGATCTAGCACAGTAGACGCATACAGGATAACACACTACATTTCCATGATGACGATGATGATGATAAACCAATTGATGATGATGATGATGATGATGTATGTGCACCGGATGGAAAGCCAGTGTAGATATTTTACATGGCAAGCAAGAACGACAAGAGAA